>JAHDVE020008708.1:0-27986 GCA_022606495.2 Halesus radiatus | reverse complement strand
ATTGTTTAGTTCGTATTAAGTGCCATTATACAAAAAAGGGTAAAAAGCTAGTATTGACATAGTAGGGTAATGTAATATATCTAGAAAAAAGTATAATAATTATATATAAAGAGATTATGTACAGGGTGTTTTTTTTTTAGAGGTATACAAATTCAAAATGAAAAAAAAAAACACGTTAAAATAATGTTAATGTCTATGATACTGGCTTTATTTAATAGATAATTTTATTCGATCATTGTTTAAATATGATTTCGGGCATATGAGTGCCACGGCTAGCACGAATGAAGCGCAATTGTGAAGTCCAATTTTCGACAAGTTTATCGAGCAACTGGGGCCGTATATCGGCAACAACACGGCGAATGTTGACTTCCAAATGGTCCAACGTCCCTGGTTTATCAGCATAGACTAGTGACTTCACATACCCCCAAATAAACTAATCTAATGGTGTGAGATCACACGATCGTGGAGGCCAGTTCACAGGTGTTTGTAAAAAAACACCCTATATTAAGTGCCATCATACAAAAACAGAATGGAAAAGAGCTAGTATTGACATAGTGGGGTAAAAAAAAAGGTATAATAATTATATATAAAGAGATTATGTATATGTGTTTGATAAGTCCTGGTTGGTGCCATGAGAAAAAAAATGCGTTTATAATTCTGTACTAGAAAAAATAGATGATATTATTGAGTAATATTGATAACATAAAAACTAAGAATAACTAATAAGAACACACTGTGCTATTTTCAGCTAAACCGGTAGAGTAATTTTAGTGAAAATCGAGGATGGACAGACAAACATTCAATGTATAAGTAGAGATATATTTCACGGAAAATCTATTAAAATTTATGAAAAAACAATTCGTACAACTCGGGCCTAGAGTGGCCGCTAATGTAGCATATTGCTATAAAATCGATACCTTAGTTCAATAGGGAAATAACTCAAAATTTATGGGTTTTGAGCTAATGATTAAAAATGATAAAGAAACCCTCCCTTCTCATATTTCAATAAAAAATAACTCTAATTCGTCCTAATTATGCAGTGAGTTCTTTATGGAATTATAATGAAATCAGCACATTCTTAGTTCAATGGAGAAACATGTCAAATGTTTCCGTTTGGAACTAATTAAATATAGCCATTTACACCGATGATATGATGGGTTGATAAATTACTTACATGTTGCATCTATTGTTATGTTATAGGTGGACAAAATAACTTTACATCGGATCGACGTCTTTATGAAATTTTTTCAAATACATTTTTCTCAAAATTTAGAGTTAGTTCCCTATTGAACTAAGGTATCGAAATGTCAGGAGCTGGAGATATTGTCATTTTAGAGTATTTTCTATCACTGACTTTATGCTACAAAGCATATATGCGATCAGAAAAACCGATACACCATTGGTTAATTTATATTTTTAATCTATTTTTACCGCATGCAATCTGCGAGGAAGTCACGAATTGCGACCATCGATTTCCGTTTCGCGGAACCGTCCATGACTAAATGATGAGGACTGTGAGTGAGTACTGAGCATGCAGCACCACCGGGCAGTTACTGTGTGCACTGTACAGTACGGCGGCGAGTTGCGGTGCAGTGGGGTCATTATGTCAACTGCATGTTGAATGCGTGCGTGCACTGATTTGCCGCGCTGCAATCAATCTGCAATATCTGCGTATTATGCATGAGTACAGAGATACGGTAGATACAGCAGTAAGAATTGTACTTTTCATGAATATGCTTTAGCAAACAAAATATTATCGACTTAAGGTGCTTACTTAATATTATGACAAACCTACGTAGACTACTTGCTATAACACGGCCCAAGCTAGCGTAGCAAAAGGAGAACATCTTTATCTGTAAATTCACTTAATATATGATATTATTTGTGAAACTACCTAATAAATTGAACATAATGTCCTAATGTTTTAAAATTTAAATAAACTATATATCTCAAGAGTTCAAAAAAAAACAAAGAAACTTAAATTTCACCACACAAGAGCGAACCAAAATAAAATTATGAATATTCCTAAATTTAAAACTGCTTTTGGACAATGGAATTATAAATATCTCTCCACTAAGCTATATAATTCACGTTCACCGGCCATAAAAAAAAAAGAAAATGAAAAAGATTTGAAAAATCAAATCAACACCTGGCTCAAAGATATCAAAGCAGAGGAGTTATCCAGCATAAGAACTTCGTAGGAGCTTAAAACAGTTTTTAAATGAAACCTAGTCCGCCTCAGCGCAGGAACACCTAGTGAAGAGGACTGAGAAAAACATTACAAATTGTCTTATTAGCTTTGTAAAATTTTATAAACTTAATTAAAAAAATATGTATTATTTATTAATTGATAAACTAAAGCTCTTAAAAACTTAAGACAAGATTTTTGTGCATAGCGCAAAGGGTAACAATTATTATTTTTATAAACAATAATTATTAATCTAAACACTCATCCAAATTGAAAAAAACCTTCCGAGCAAAGATAAATGTCGCCGGCAGGACTCGAACCCGCACCCTTCTAATGTCCGGTTAGATGCTCTACCGTTGAGCTACGTCGGCTTATCGCAAACCCGCCAAGTTAATCAATATATACTAGTTTTCCATTCAATAATTACTGTTTTTATTATATTTTCACCTGTAAGCAACCAACTTTATTAGTATGAGAGAGGCTTGTAACGGCTAAATCAAAGTAATTTTTTCAAGTCAAAGCAATTTTCATCAATAAAATGTAGACATAATTTGTCTCGACGCCATCTATTTGAGGGAGTTAGCCGTTACAAGCCTCTCTCATACTAATAAAGTTGGTTGCTTACAGGTGAAAATATAATAAAAACAGTAATTATTGAATGGAAACACTAGTATATATTGATTAACTTGGCGGGTTTGCGATAAGCCGACGTAGCTCAACGGTAGAGCATCTAACCGGACATTAGAAGGGTGCGGGTTCGAGTCCTGCCGGCGACATTTATCTTTGCTCGGAAGGTTTTTTCAATTTGGATGAGTGTTTTAGATTAATAATTATTGTTTATAAAAATAATAAATATGTATTAAACTAAAACTAAATCTATGTATTGCTATAAGTTATATATCAGTAGAAAGTAGTTCATAAAGGCGGTAAAGATGCGCCTACCCTAAGAAAAACGAAACATTGAAATAAGTTAAAAGACAATATAAAATTAAAAATTGGTCAAATTCCTATAGCAGTACATTTATCAAGTTGGCACAGCAATCATAATGATGATAGAATTATCGTGCACAGTTCATTCCCGAACATTAAAAATTACACACAGCCTACCTTTGGTCATAAAGCAATGCACGCCACTGCTAAAACTTCAGGGCAGTAAATAGTTGTATAATGCCCTGAAGAAGCTACGGTAGTAGCGAAATCCGGTCGGCAAAAGTATAAATAAAAGTGATGTAAACAAAGTTATTGTTTTCTTTTTTAAATTAAATAAACTATAGTAAAAGCAGTCAATTTATCCCAAGCGTTTTTTTTAAATTTCTATAATGTGAACCGGTTTGTAGTAAAGATTGAAATGAATTCACTGCATTTTAACATTTTTCACTGCGTTTCATAAAATAGGTACTACTCATTTCATTTCATTTCAAATTCCAGCACACTTAAGAAATTATTATAATATTATGTATATTATGCACAAATGCACAGATGGGATTAAATTAAATTCTGTTCAAATAAGAAATGCGCGTGTCTTCACAATAGTCGTACAAGCAAAGCAATCTATTCACACACCATTAGAAAACGAATTTTGTTTTCGAAATAAATACAAAGAAGACGTGTCAATTACAGCATTTGAATATTCCCCCCTCTGAGAGTTCAAAGAAAAAAAAATCTTATGCATAAATGTGAGTCGCATCGATTTTTTTCACCTAAGAGTTTTTACCCTTCCATTCAGTTTCAATACGACAGTTTTTTGTCCTATTCATTTTGACTAATGCCCTTTCCCAGACGAATCTATTTACGAAACGAAAGCTGTCACGTTGGTATATAAAATGTTTGCATACATAAAGCATTGCACAAAGGTTTTTGTTTATGTGGGCACCGCGGCTGTTAAAGTTTTACAGGAAATTTATAGAAAGTATAGTTCTGTTGGTCGAAATGATACAGGTAATTAGAAGATTCATCTATTACGAAACAAATTCTGCCTTTTTTATGTAAATAGGTACCGCACGAGATTTCCGCTGTCCGGAGTAAGAGGGACCAAGTTCAATTTGGGAGGCGGGTATGCGTACCGTCTCCCCAGGAACCATTTATTGGATTACCAACACCTCTGAAATAGGTCACCCCTAGTGGTTCGCTACGGGAGGTGACTTATCTAGGATGCCCGGGTTCATGAAGTGAGCTATGTCCAGGTCTTGTTGGCGGATGCATCTACCCATAATTGTCTTGCACAGGGGAGGGATGGATTAGTATGTCCATCACTCCTAGACACACTGACCCTCAGATTCTTGCCCACCCCTCAACCCTTTCCCTTCGCAGTACTTCGTCTTCCGGCATCCCCAAAGATTGCATAGACCCTATCAGTTATTGTAAAAATAAAAATAAACTTATCGATTCAGAGTGGTGATCTAAATAGAGGATTGAACCCACGACGACGGATCAACATATACATATATTTTAGGATTGCACCGAAATGCATTTTTTACTTATTTATCAAATTGGTTTAGCAGACAAAGTAATAAAGTACCCTTTCTTCCGTAATAAGTTTTATTACCTTGATGATATATTCTCTCAGAATACCAGCAATACCAGATTACCTGAATTACCTGTAGTTGCATCGGTTGACAGTTTGAAGTTGAAGGGCCACTTTGGCCGTCGCGAAGTTTTCTGCAAATTGACCCTGTGAATATTTATGCGAAGAAATTAGTGAAGGGTTGCGAAGTCCGGTGACCGTTTGAAGGGGAGACTGGGGGCGGAATTTTTTACTTCATGTTGTTGTCAAATATGTTGCACGAAATTTTAAAATAATTTAATGATCTCCGCGGTTGATACTGAACAATAAATACCAGTGACGTACAGTCCATGACGACTGAAAATCTATACCTACCCTAATAAAACCGAACGATTAAAGAAAAGAAAATATTTTTTAATGATAGTATTATTTGTAATTATCGCAAGCGTTCTACATTAATAAATCGTTTATTTATTACAAATTTATCATTTTTAGTAAGATCATAAAATAGCCATTTTGAAACATTCATTGCGCAATTCATACCCGAACTTGAAAAACTAGACACAGCCTACCTCTAATCACAGATAAATGTACGCTAAAATACCTCTGCAAATAAAGCACCAACTATACTGATTGGAAGGAAAATTGTTATCGCACTTGAAAACGACACTGTTTTCTTTTATATCTAGTATAATTTCACCAGTTTTTGCCATTCGATGAAAAATAAGTTCCTTACTTTTGTTTAATATTCCTATAGTATTCCTAGAGAATGTCTGTATTACGACTACCTCTTTGTTCGTTAATTTTAGTAAAATTATCTGAACGTAGAAATATTTGTGATTTAAAGAGTTTTTTAATTATTAATTCGATGCAAAATTAAATTTATTTCATATTTTCAGCTATAATAATAATAATAACAGTTCTTTATTGAAGGGATGCAGGGGTAGTTCAATGCAATACGTTCCATAATTGATAATAACACAAACAAAAAAATAACAATAGGTACGTTAAAAAAGAGGAAGAAAAAAAAGGGAAAAAAAACATAGAAAAAAAAATCGCAAAAATTAAAAACAGTACCTACCATATTATTGTGACAATTCTACTTCAGCGTAGCAAACGTAGAACTAGGAGTCTTAAGTCGGAATATTACACATCTGGGAAACAAATACTTCGATGTTGTTGATATACTCGTATTTAATACATCAATATTACATTGTAAAAATACCTTAAGTATTGTTTTTTTCACATTGTAGAACTAATTTATTTGTTGAAACTGCATATTTAACTCTGTATGGAACGTTGTTTTGTTTGCTGAAAGTGTTGAATTATATTGCTTTCTTTTATATTACTTTTATTAAGTACCTATCCAATATTATTTTTTTCATTTGTACAAGAGTTTTAAATCTCTATATGTAAAAATGAATGTTTGTCTGTCTGTCGTCGATTTTCTCGATAATTACTTTACCGACGGCTGAAAATATCACAGCTTGTTCTTGTTAGTGACGGAAAAGTTTAGAGAATAGTTTGGGTGAAATTCATTATGTAAAACTGTTGATATAACGTTTTGAAAATATTATGAAAAACATTGAACCCGCCATGTTGCCCATAGATACACCACTCTTTTTAGCCATTGATTACATATTCAAAATAAGAAGGTTTGTTTAAGTAGAATATTTTCAAAATGGAAAATACAAGTAGGTACATACTTAAGAACTTTATTATTTAGATATAATTTGAAAAAATAAATGCTTGGATTGAAAAGATTTTCAAAATAATGTTTCTTTCTTTAGAGATAGTAGTAGTCGTAAAAAACCTGAGCAAGGCGTGTACACATCAGCTAATATGTTTATATAGTCACACTTATCTACTGCACTGTTTATGAGTATATTATATTTATTTTGTAAATATCTATCTAAAAGCCTTTAATGGGCGTGAATAAATAAGTAATCAAATTTAAAAGCCATGTGATTTCCATCCTAAATCTTTTCCTTCCCCTACGTACTCTATTGTCATTTTTACAGTACATTTACAGGAGGCCCTGAGGGAAATATTTTCCCTCAGGGTCTATGTCTTCTTTGGGGATGCTGTGTGGAGGATCTTTTAGAGGATAGGAAGGAGTGAACCTGGGTCTTGAAGAGACCCATGTTGTGGGAAGGAGGAAACACAGAGCCCCGGCAGATCATTCTACAGCCGAGCTGTTGAGCAAAAGCACGAACCATAGAAGTGACGGTTTACAAATGTTGGGCGCGCGTTTGGCTTGTTTCCCAACTGTGCACTGATGCTGAAGGGATCAATAACGCTAGTTCCTCAGAGTATGTTTCATTAAAATACCGGTAGAACAAAGACAGCATTCCCACCTTGGGGTATGTGCTCCAAAATTTACAATCCGTTTGTTAGGATAGGCGAATCTATCAAATGGACCGCCCGTTCCTGCACAGAGTCAAGGGTTTTTTTTTCAGATATTTTAGAGGTCGCTGTCAAATTCTACACTTGCGATTTTCGCAAGGTCATCAGTTGTGTACAATTTATCGTATTGATTTCTCGTATTCCTCACAACATTTCCTAATTACTGTTGGCACCATAATCCCAATGGCTGCAGTGCTACTTTTTTATGTGAACACTGCACAAAACTGCTCTTAGCCAGCGGGTCTATGGTAGGGCTGTCGAGGTTGCCCACCGTTTCCTAAAACGTTTTAAGGAAACAGAACGTTTTACTTAATATCGCTGTACTCGTCAGGACTCCGATTTATTTTTGTATAAACGAAGCTACATTAAATCACAAGACTGCTCTAGACCCTCGAGAGTCTTTCCATACAAGGTTTGTTAGCAACACAAATATCTACACTTATATGGAATAAAATTCATTGTGCAAGATATATATTCAATGTCCATCTCACAATGGTCTGCAATTAAAGGGGAATAGAGAATAGTAGAAAAATGTGTAAAAGTGAAAAAATAAAAATCCATAATTAGTGATAAAGAAAAAAAAACAAGATAGCCCGGTCCCAACGAGAATGGGCATTGCGATCGGCCTGGCACTAAGCGGACCCAGATACCCGCGCCCTTACCCGGCCACCCGGGAGTTTCATATTGAGGGAGAGGAGATAGACTCCCGAAGACCCTATGGAATATGTCATAGAGTAGAAGCGAATGCGGAGGGAAAGGATATGCGGAAAGGTTTTTCAGATCTGATCACCAAACACTGCTGATGATATTTCAAGCAACGTTTCGATTCTGAAGGCAATACTTTGAGAACCTCTTTGGAAAGTGCTGCAAATGTAGGTACCCTGGGTACTACAAATTATTTTTAATTAAATAAATATGAAATAACAGATATTAATTTTAATCATTGAAGTTAATATTAATAACTGTCTAAATGAAACATGAAACCGAAAAGACACCAAAAGCAAAAAATATCGGTAGCAATTGGGACTCGAACCCACGACCTTATGATCTATCTTACCCCATTCCGTTCTCTATCGGTATCATACTTTGATTTCTAAGAATTGTCAATATCATCTTCAATTAATTCCCTAGTTCAGGATAAACCATGAGATCCTGGGTTCGAGACCCAGTTGGTAGTGATATATTTTTTCTTTTCTATGTCTTTTCGGTTCCATTTTGAGAGATGTTAATATTATCTTCAAGTAATAAAAACATATTACAATGAGGTTTATAAGCTTCAATAAGTTATTTCAAAATTAAATAACATATATTAATTTGATAATGTTTTTTTGCGCACACTAGGATTCGAACCTGCGACCTCTTGATTCCTAGCCAAGGATTTTAACCGCTTGGCCACGGAGATCATCACTTGTCCGGCATTCATAAGTAATAAATAATCAAACTCGTTTATCTATCAAATCTAGTTTGCAGTTTTCTCTAAAATAGATTCAAATGTAACTTCATACTCTAAACGTTTTAACAAAGTTAACAAAACGATCGCAGCAAAGTCCAGTCTATGATTAAAATACCTGAAAATATATCACGAACAAGGTAAAACTAATCACGAATAGCGAGACAAAAAAACCTTCGCATGTAGATTTTGTCGACCATACGCCACGTCCAAAGCTCGAGCTTTTTTTTTCTCCATCCCTTTTGCTTGGGGGTTGGTTACGGGGCCTCCACGCCTGATGGGAAAGGGTTGAATCAATCCCTAACAGGTGGTTTCACGTGTGTAGACGATCAATTTTGATTTATTATCATTTTTTTAAGCCAGTTTAGTACAAATATAATTAATTTTTGATCTCGGCTGTATATTTACATGAATTTTATTGAAATTAGATAACAATCATTCGTGCCTTTATAATTTCTTCTTTATTTAAGTGTACCCACATACACAATACATCGCCTTGCCATTATGGTTGACTAAATGAACAGAAATAATTATATGTTTGTCACGTTTTTAAAAAAGGCTGAAAATGTTATATACATTATCATAATGATGTAATAAAAACCTTTTAAATGTTATTTTGCCATTAATCTACAGAAATAATAATACATTAATCGATGCGAATGACCTGATAGTGTATGAAAGTTCTTTGTGTCGCGATGGGGGAAGCTAAACCGAAACCAATTAGAACTAAGTAGTATGAAGATCCAATGATTTGGACAGTCTGGTACTTTCCTCTCGTAAGAAGCAGAAAACGAGAAGCAGCGGAAAACGGCAAGTAAGAAGCAGTAGGAAGCAGAATACAAAAAGCAGCGTGAACCGAGAAGAGAAAAAAAATCAAAGAACCAGTAAGCGGGAAAAATTAAACAGGAAGCAAGAAGCATCGGAAAACCGGAAGGAAGAAGCAGAGGGAAACTGGAAACATGTAGCGAAAAGCATAAAATAACGGAAAGCTGAAACAAGAAGCAGTGGGAAGCAACAACTAAAAACAAAAACCTATAAACGGCAAGCTGGAAACGGGAAGCAATAAGCGAGAAGAAGCGGGAAGCAAAAAGAAGCGGGAAGCGAGAAACGAAATACCAACGCTCAATCGATTTCTTTATTGACTTATAAATTTACCATAGTATACCGGTCGATTTAACTCCAACCTCCTTCCCATCCACAGAGCATGTGTTCCAAGTCCTAACAAATTAGTGCCCCCAAGTGTACCGGCCTCACCGGGACAGGAGTGCTCCTGGCTGGGGTGGTACAATCGTATAGTATTAATCTATGTAAGTTTCCGCATCACTTTAAAATTACCGTTAGTTATAATACATGTAGACTGTAGACTGTACCTAATACAATATTCAAAGACGTATTACCAATGTGGTATGCAATGTGCAAAATCATCTTCTATATTATGTCCTCCATGTACAATTTTTTTTAACTATTCTTATTATTAATTATCTAAAATTATATCATATTTTGACTCGTCAATGTCAACTTTCGTTTTTTAAATGGTCGGCTAATAATAAACCATGTTTCATGTTGCGTATAATATCACACTCGTTACCTAATCAAGAAATTGCGCAATTTTCTATTTTTGATTGATGTATTTGTAACTGCAGTTAGTTTTTTTATATGAATACCACACAAGAGTCCCAAACTGCCCCAACCGTCTGGAGCCAGTGAGACAATGGCATTCCCAATTGGGGGATGTTGTGAGGCTGAAGGTATTGGGGAGGGGAAGGAGAAGAGGGAGATGGTGGGGAAAAGGGGAAATTATTATATTTTAGTTATTTTAAGGGTGTTTTATTTGAAGTAAAACACCCTTGAGGTAAATTTTTCTCTGAGACAACTATTCTGTTTAATGTTTTTATTTAATACTTATACTATATTTTGATAGATATTTATGCTTAGATGGTTTGGGCGTGTATAGCGAATGAACGAAGAGAGGAGTGTAAGGAGAATAATTGACGCGAATGTGAATGGAAGAAGAAGCCGGGGATGTCTGATGTGAATCAAATACTTAAGTCGGGCCATGTCAGAAGTCGGAATAACAGAAGAGAATGTATGAGGCGTTGTATGAAAGTGAATGAAGCAAGAAGTGTGTGCCAAGATCGATGGCAGTCCGTCCTCTCTGCCTACCCCTGCGGAGAAACGGCGTGATGGTTAGTTATTTAGTTCATATTTTGAAGTTTCTATTTAAAAACTTACTACTTTGCATGCGTGTAAGCAATAACAGTCTATTTACCTTTATAAGTAACGACTTTTTTATGAAATGGAAAAATCGTAACACAACACTATAAATACGACATGCCAAACTATAAAATAACTGGCTGCGACATAGAAACTTAGAACCGAGTCCAACCCTTTGGCTGTCTGGAGTTTTTTTACGCTTTTTATTTCGACTTTTGGTAGCTCGCGATGCAAGCCGAATTTTTTGTAACCGACCTTTTTGTTGCGCACAAAAAAGGGTCTCTTGTGATGTGTTTTTTTTTCGTTTTTTTCGCCTTGCCGTATTTTTGAACATGCGTGTATGCGTGTCCGCATTCGTATATCTACGCATAATGCGTAACTTTGTGGATGTGAGTGTTTTTGTGTAAGTGTGAGTAATCTCCCGCGTAGTATTATAATGCACTTGTCTCGAAATCGTCAACAAAGGCCTCACGACCTGGATCTTTCACATTTTTGTATATTTAAAGGTAGCCATAGATGATGTCAGAATAAAGGTAGACATACCAACTGGTATTAATACCTACGTAGAAAGAAACATAATAATAATAACAATAATATTTGGACTATTTGCATAGCGTCATTTTTGTGAAAAAACACCCCAAGAGCGCTGTACAATTTTTTTTCCATTACCCTATCTTATGGTTGCATCCACGAATTCATCGACCTGTAATACTAACCTATATATACAATGCGCTGAACCAATTAACGTGATGCCGTGTTAAAATATACATATTACTAATTTTATTTACTGGTAGATAATATCACAGGACCGTACTTACCTGGCTCGAGACTCGCTGTTTATTAGCGATATGTACGAGTATATGCAGTTTGACACGCATGGACATAATATTGGAAAACACATGTTATTGAAGATGCTATTTAATCCAGGAATTTATTTCAATCAATATTTATGTTCTTGTTCGTTTTTAGGAAATTAAAAGCAAATTTTATGATGGGTGGTACATCTACTTCGTTCGTTTTCTTACGATGAGTGATCCTTCATCTATATAATTTTTTCAATTAACTAGATACAGATAAACGAACGAATGATCCTAACATAACAATAATTAATAAAGTAACGAAAATTATATATTCACTGCTTCTCAGTAAGTTCAAATTATCAAAACAATGTAACGCATTTAAATAAATCAGTTAAGAAAACATTATCATTTAAATAAGAGGAAACACATTATAAATGTAAAAAACCTCAAAGAATAGAGAATTTTAATTATATTCTAACTAAATCGGTTTTACCAATAATGAATAATTATTTATAAAACCCATCCCAATTAGAATAATAATAATAATTGGATGATTTGTATAGCACCGTTTTTGTGAAAAATCACCTCAAGGGCGCTGTACAAATATTACTTCATATTCTTTATCTAATTATGTATGGGGTGGGAGTGAATAAAATCATATAAATAAGTCGTCACAATGTGGATTAATCGCAGTTCGAAAATGGCCTTGAAAGTCGAAACAGCTCTCATAATAATAAAAACTAAAAATACTTCAAAGTTTTTGGTATCTACGTATCTAAGCACGTAATAGAACATCTAAAGAAATATGATCTACAACCTACTTAAAATAAAATTAAAATAATTGAGCTTACTTCAGGCACACAGACACGCCCAAAACTCATTTCTATCGGTTTATCTCTTCAATGATATTTGTACATACGCAATCTTAACATTCATCTGACTCTCAATCCATCCGTCCAATTTATTCTCCACAAATGCTGCAAACGGCGAATTCAAAGTTAGGCGGAAGTCGCTTATAAAAGAAAGTTGTATAAGCCTTTGATTTATACCGTAGTCACCAATATATCAACAATATGGCATTAAATTATTAACTACACCCGTGCAGACCTACTATATTTTTTCCATTCTTTTTTAAAAAAATCGCCTAATTTATCCAAATAATTGCCTACCGACTATTCTAAAAAGACCCTGGGACAAAAGAGACAGGCCAAGCAAACCGGTGAATAATAAGCGCAAATTCATATGGGCGTACCGCTGATATCTCCATCGCAACCTCTCCCTCTTTCTCGTCAACCTAGTGTGTAATAGAAAGAGAGGTTACGGCGAAGCTCTCAGCGGATTACGGCAGACCATTCCAACGGTACCTGTCCTAATTGTCGTAACAGGTGCAAAAGTTGACAGCAGGAGACGTCAATAACTAGACCAGAATACGAAAAGATTTCAGTGTTGGACCTAAATTCCCACATGTATATGTTAGCCAGCAGTAATACCGTGGGAGAGAAGCACTAATTTAAAAAAACAGCCCGCCTCTGCCTCTAAAGGGTCCGTTTTTTAGATTTTTAAAACCTACCCTTGTGTTTTAGACTCGGAACATTAATTAGATGGCTTTTTTGCAGATTAAAACGAGTGTGGAAGATTTAGTGCGGCTACCTGGGACGTATGGATTTACAAATGGACCATTTAAATGCTTTTCCCGTGTTATCTTATTTTGGCAGCCATCAATTAAATTTGTCATCACTTCATTATCTTTTCCACTATTTCTTGAAATATTAATATATGTTAATGTATTTTTATGTATTTTAAGAAAGGAGTGTAAGGAGAATATATGACGCCAATGTGAATGGAAGAAGAAGCCGGGGACGACCGAGGAAGAAATGGAACGATCAAGTGAATCAAATACTTGAGTCGGGCCATGTCAGATGTCGGCATAACAGAAGAGAATGTATGAGACGTTGTATGACAGTGAATGAAGCAAGAAGTGTATGCCAAGATCGAGTTGTTTGGCGGTCCGTCCTATCTGCCTACCCCTGCGGGGAAACGGCGTGATGGTTAGTTGGTTAGTTAGTTACTTATTTTTATGTACCTCTTTACGAGCTTTTACAATGTTATTTAATAATTATACTTGTCATATTCACTGTCACTGCAATATCTGTAAAGACTGCTAGTCTCGCTTCCTTGGACAACTAAGAAAGTGCGCTAACTCATTCGATTGGTTCATGCATTCACAATTCACAACTACAGTGGAACCCGGTTACATTGAGTAACTCTAATAATGACAACACTACTGTAACAAACAAAACTCCCTTGTATTTTAATCGGCACGTAGATTTATCGGATTTTGCAGCATCAGTTATGTCCACCTTACACTTTTGGAACTTATTACCAGCTCTCTAATAATCTGCATTTTTTGTAGGATTTGGGCAGGATGGAATACCATTCATATCTGTTCCGGAAAACACTAATTGCACCAAGCAACTTTCTGTACTATTATATTAATATGTGACATGACGCAAAGAATTTCAGTCCTTCGGTGAAACCATATCTTCCGGGCATATACCAGCCACTTCTCCATCAAATATTCTCCTGATTCTCCTTTCTTCTTTCATCCACTTGCGTTATGATTTAACCGCACGGGGTTTCATTTCTATTGCAATCAATCTTCTTTATTACTTTCTCTCTAATCCTACCTTCTGAATATCAGGATTGTTGTCAGAAGTCTGCAATATCTGTGAAAGACTGATAGTCTCGCTTCCTTGGGCAACTAATAAATTGCGTTGACTCATTCGCTTGTTTCAGGCATTCACAGTTCGCAACTACAGTGGAACCCGGTTACGTCGAGTAATCTCACAACGACAACACTGCTGTTACAAGCAAAATGACCTTGTAATTTATTTGATACATATCTCAATAGAATTGCACAATAAAATTGCATACTCCTTCTTTATCTGCTATTTCACATACCACATTTATTAGATTATCGATCGTGGGATAAGATCAAACCAATATTTTAACATGTTTTTTTTTCAATTTAGAATAGTTATTTCAAATAAATCATAGCTGCAATCAATCACGGTTCGTAAATACAGTCAAACCCGGATAAAACAAATACTCTTACAAACACAACACTGATGTAACTGGTGTTATGTTTGTGTCTCTAAGAAATAAATACTAAGCCAAAATCTCTAATGATTTAATTAACCCGGTTTTTCCAAAGAATCCCACATTTTCTGGGTTCTCCCTTTCAAATACCACGTTTCTTAGACTATCCATCGTAAGATTAGATCAATATTCATTTTAACGTGATACTATTCTGAATTTAGAAAAATAATTTATGAAAAACTATAGAAATAATCAATAACCAAATTAATGGCACGTGAAATGGCCAATAGCCATTAGTTTCACGGCAAAGGGCCGGGCACATGTCGGCCGAGCTTGCATTACTCTTCCGTTGCACCTTTTCATTAAAATAATGCAAACCGCATTTACCTTTGTTTTCGGTGGCGAAATACAAGCCCTCCGAGGGGTGGGCAAGATATTTTAGGGGACGAATGATCGATACCAGGGGATGATAAGGCTAAACCTTGGGGAAAGCGAATTATTACACTAAATGACTGCAGGTGAGTTGTGCCGAAGGGCGAAGGGTGGGTTGGCTTGTTACTTTGTTGTGTAGGTACCACTGCCACCTACCCACAACAACGCTGGACTGGCTGACTTCACTTTAGCCATGAAAACTTTCATGTAGAGTTTTTAAATGAGCATTAATAGAAGTAAAATTTTGTTCCTTGGGTGGAACTGAAGTCTGAGAAATCCCATCAAATAATCCCTAGCCTAGATTATGATCAAGTTTCCGTGTTTTTTTAAGATTTATTGGTAACTAGCTGATGTGTACCCGGCCTTGCTCGGGATTTTTTTTTGGAATAAAGTTATGATTTTGTGATTTCTTGCGTGACGTTTGGGTGCCATAATTGATTTGTCAGTGAAAGTAATCCATTATGACGACTAATACTATCTCTAAACAAACATACAAAGAAACATTCATTTGAAATTTTTTCAAAATATATCTAAATAATAAAGTTCTTAAGTATTTTTCCATTTTGAAAATATTCTACCGGAACAAACCTTCTTCTTTTGAATATGTAATCTGTGGCTAACCAGAGTGGTATATCTATGGGCTAACCTCAATACAACATGGCGGGTTCAATGTTTTTCATACTAATTTTAAAACATTATAGCAACAGTTTTATATATTGGATTTCATTCAAACTACTCTCTAAACCTTCCCGGCACAATCGAGGACAAACAGACAAACATTCATATTTATATATAGAGATTAGTAAGATATTTGATGCATTATCTTTAGAATAAATTCAAGAGATTATCCCTGATTTTGTACTTTATATTAGGTGTAGACAGAGAGTACGGACCGCCAAACAACTCGACCTTAACAAACACTTCTTACTTCATTCACATTCATACATTCTATTCTGTTATTCTAACTTCTGAGATGACTCATTTATTTTCCCTTTCTCATATTACTCATTACGCTTACATCAGCCTTGCATTATTTACGAATCTCAACATTTTTCACACGACCATTCATGGTTTTACACATATTCGCCTCAAAAATCTCATTTCTAAAGAATTCAGTCAACTTTCATCCTTCCTCTGCCAGCTCCATGCCTCACTGTCATACATCGGGTTTACTAACAGAGCTCCATTCTGGACTACTAGTATTTTTTTGTATTATATATCCTAACTGAATGTTTGTATCTGGATTTTTCACACATATGTAAAAACCCAGTAAAATTAATTTAATAAATTTAAACGTGTTCAGATAAACTTAAACAAATCACGAATAGATCTGTAAGTACCAATGTCATTACGAATTAAGTAGATATACTTAATACGTAATACAAACCAGTGCAAGCGCATTTCCAAAGGAAACTTTGTACACACATGCAATGTAAATATGCAATAGATATGGACTAGATGCTAGCTGCTTGCTGCTTGCTGCTCGCTGTTTGCAGCGAGGTGTTCACGGAATTGATCATCGGTATATGGGTGCGGTTTCGAAGGGACGGGCCATAATCGTAGTTTGGCCGATTATTTTCTGTTTTGCCAGATATCGACAACATTCTCGATGCAGTCATAAAAAAATATTATACGAATGACGAGATCCGAAAATAATGCAAGGTCGATGGCAAGACCAACGAATATTAGATCTAAAATTTTATTCAATTGTAACAATAATGTCAGGATTGAGTCATTCAAAAATTCTCTTTTACCTAGACTTCACGCAGAAGGTAATACTTTTTCAGACATAGTAGATATGTTCAACTGCTCAGAATGCAAATACAAACAGACGATTATTGCATACATCATCAATGTGTAGAGTATACGTATCAGTGAATGTGAGGTATCTTTTGAATATTCGCCTCTGTAGCTAATTACTTGGAATGGTACTTACACTATGTTATTCCTGTATTTTTTCGTTATTTTATCTATGTACCTACTGTGATGTGTTTTGAACCTCTGTGACTATTATAACTAACTAAATAAGTAAAAGTCCATAAGGGCGTATATAATATAAATAATAAATAAATATGACCGAGAAAATACCGGCTGTAAACTTCATCACATTCGATGACCATCAAATCACGATCAGCACTATTTAGATTTTTTTTAACATTTGAATGATCCCCGTAAAACGCCGATTCTCGGCCTGTTTATGCATTTGACCAAATTGTTTTCATCCGACAAGCGTAACAGCATAACCGTTTAACTGAGACCATTCAATTTCATATATTAAATATGGCGCTGATCACCGATTTGATGGTCATCAAATGTGACGGAGATTGAAACAACCTAACCTTACGTGTTTTATCCACGAGTTGATCGCGAATAGGTAGGTACATGAGGCGCGAGTGGATGAAATAAAGCCGAGAACGTCCCAGATTCTAGTGAATCAAATGCGTGTGTTGGGTCATGAGAAAATTCGGAATACAGAAGAGTGAAAATAAACCTATACTAACATCAGCGCCGTGCAGTTCGTAAAGGCTGAAAAGCTGTGCCTACCTTACGATTTTATTTAATTAAAATTAAAATTATGAAATAAAATTAATTTAATAGATAATAAAAAATATGACATATTTCTTATGCGAGTATAATATATTTTTTCATGAATTTGGTAAGGAACTTGTAGGTACGCTCATTTATTCAACAACCAGTTTTCAAATAATCAATGCATAAGATTCATGCCCGAAATTGAAAAACCGCACACAGACTACCTTTGGTCATAAGGCAATGCACGCCACTGACTAATATATATATATATATGAGACGCCGTATACATGTGGATAAAGCAAAGAGTGTCTACGCATATCCGGGGGTTCGAGGTTTGTTAAAATTAGGTAGGACAATATATCAAAAATAATCATTTTATTTCCGAAAAGTCGCAAAAATCTATGATAGCCAAAAGTCACGTCACGTCACTGGTTGGTAGACAAACTGGAATGATCGTTCAAGCCATTATATGGTCAAACAAAACTCTATGGATATTGGAAATCCATAAAAAACCTTAAATTCCTCAGCTGACTCCAGCCTCCACAGAAACCTGAGAATTTATAATTATTCCATACCCCTATAAAGAAAACTGACTGCAAACCCCTGTCCCGTCCCGCGCAAGTTTGACTTTTTTGTATTTACAATCTACGCTCTTTCGTGTGCGTATCCCCTTAGTTGTGTAAGTCACCATTTGTCTGTGAGTGTGTGTGTATTGATATTGATGTTGGTGTGCCTAGTTTTCATAGCCCGGCGGGTTATGCAGAGGGGGTGGAGGGGGGAGGGATAGTGCAGCGAGGTTGTTACCCCCGCTTGGCCCGACAAACATCTCCAAGGCCATGAATGCAACGAACACGCCCGCGCTGGCGAATATTCAAAATTTCGTAAAATGGAATAGAAAATGGCGGACAGGCAATTCGCGGGAAATCTGGGTAGGTACCTAACGAAAAAATTACTTCTGATTTCATATAAGCATCTCCATGACCACGAATGCAACGAACACGCCCGCGTTGGCGAATATTTAAAATTTCGTAAAATGGAATTGAAAATGGTGAACAGACAATTCGCGGGAAACCTGAGTAGGTGCCTAACAAAAAAATCAACTTCTGGTTTCATTGTTGAAATGGGTGGGTAGATACGTTTTAAAAATTCTACCCAAATAAAAAAATTTAAAAAACTTAATAAGTAGGTAATGTAAATGATGTATATATATATTATTAATTAATTATTAATTATTTTTATTGAGATTTTAGAACCTAATCGTAATATTTAATCATTGAATAAAATAATATTAACATAACCTAAATGAAAGATGAAACCGGACAAAAGGACAGAAACTAAAAATATTTCAGTCGCATCTGGGACTCGAACCCAGGTCCTCTGCCTATCCGGGGCAACGCTCAACCGACTTAGCTAATGAGGCAAGTTCAATTGTATATTTTGTTCAATTTATTAGTTGCTTTTTATTGATAAATATGGTACCTACCTTCTTAATACCTACATATCGGTATATCTAGATTAACCTGTTCCGAGAAAAGTGTACTTTAAGTGAATTATCACAAAATTGTACAAAATGTTTTTTAAGTATTATAATTGTATTTTTGAATGCATTACTAATTATTAGACTCGTATTAAGCTAACCTGAAATACTGGAAAGCGATACACCTCGAATAAAGACATACTAAACACCATTGCAAAAGTTTTACTAAGAAACTTAAGTAGGTAGGTCCGTACTTTTATACACATATTAAAAACTATGTCTTCACTTACTATCTGAAAGTATTTTTAAAGGTTTAGAGGTTTCGTCGGGTGGTATTTTAATTATCCGGAAACATTTTTGTAACCTAGCTTAACATGAACCTTTCAAAATGATCTTCGGTGAAGTACATTTCATTAGAATGCCAACCCTGATATATGACTCTGTGGCAGAGGAAGGATGAAAATAGACTGAATGCTGTAGAAATGAGATCCCAGAGGCGTATGTGTGGTAAAACCATGTATGACCGTGTGAAAAATGTTGAGATTCGCAAAGAATGCAAGGCTGGTGTAAACGTAATGAGTAAGGTTAAGAAAGGGACCCTTAGACGGTTTTGGCATGCAGAGCGGATGAACGAAGAAAGGAGGGTAAGGAGAATATTTGACGAATATATGGCGAACGCGAATGGAAGAAGAAGTCGGGGACGCCCGAGGAAAACATGAGCACGATCAAGTGAACCAAATACTTGAGTCAAGCCATGTCAAGAATCATAATAACAGAAGAGTGTGTATGTCACGATTTATAAATGTGAATGAAGCAAGGAGTGCGTACCAAGACCGAGTTGTTTTGCGGTCCGTCCTCTCTGCCTACACCTGCGGAGAAACGGCGTTATGGTTAGTTAGTTTTAGTTAATATCTTTTGGAATGGTGTGAGTTGGAGATGCCATATTTTTACATGTATTGTACAGATTTGGGTTCTCCTTGACTATTTCGTAATAAATTTTCAAAGAGTAGACAATATTTTTGCTGAGCATTTTTGCATTCTTGTTTTATATCCGTCTTTCGTGTTTTTAATGCATCGCGGATTAAAAAAAAACGAAGGGATGTAGAACCTGTGGTCGGCCGCTATAAACTCGTATAATGCGATTTGTCAATACAGAGGCCGATAAAACATCTAGTTTACACAAAGGCAGGTAGAAATACTTTTGATATGCACAAGTCTAGACAAATAACTGACCTACCAAGATTCTGGTGAGAAAATCATTCGAATTTATCACAGGAATCTTTATACTTTTTTTTTTTACATCTCGAAATATTATTTTGATTCGATTCGCGGTCGGATGCGATAGCTCAAAGTTTGATTGTTTTCTGAAAACTCGAAATTTTACATAGGTACACCTACGGGTATCTGCAATGGAATATTGATGAATTCATTCAAAAGCACTGAACAACAAATCTTTAGAAGTGTGTCTATACTTACCTATCAATTAGAAAGAAAACTGATGTCGCCAATGTACATGAGAACTAAGCTGCTCACGAAAGGATTTCACCATTTGAAAAAGTTTGATCAATTTCACCAAGTTTACAAAGTTTGCAAAGTTTACAAAGTTTGCAAAGTTTTCAAAGTTTACAAAGTTTACAAAGCTTACAAAGTTTACAAAGTTTACAAATTTTACAAGGTTTACAAAATTTACAAAATTTACAAAGTTTACAGTACAATGATATGGTAAAAAGTTTGAAGCATCAATTAAACATTGTACCTTAGGTATAGGGATGTTTTAAAAAAATCATCGAATTTTGATCTTTAATATTAATTATGTAAGTTTGATAGAATTATTTCAGATCTAGTGATATTTCATAGAACCTTTAACCGCCTAATTGACATCCCTGACTTCATCGCCACTATTAAATTCCATGTACCGACGAGGAACACAAGACAAATTGTAACATTTTTCTGCAACACGTGCATAAGCAACTGTCAGTCACCCTCACTAACTAATAGGACGCATGATCTGGACAACATGTATGAAAGTATTGTAGATATATTTGCTGACTCCATTTATATAGTAAACTGTCATCTATACCAGCACTTTGATAAAACTTACATTTATTTATTGTATCGTGGATAATGTAGCGTTAATGATTTGTGACATAATATTGTTGTAGTCTTATATTTTACTAGCTGAAGTACCGGGCGTTGCTCGGAGTTATTAATGGTATGGAGTAAATTCACTACCCCTAACCCTACCCCTACCCAAACCTCTACCACTACCCAAAATTTCATCCATCTCAGAACAAAACTGTGGAGTTGAATACAAAACAAGCAAACACCGCCCGCCCGGAACACTCTTTCTTTATATATTAGGCTGAAATATTAACTGAGATACCCGGCGTTGCCCGTGGTTATTAATAATTTACTCCCCTTACTCCTACTCCTACTCCTACTTCCTACCCCTACCCGGTAATTTTCCTCTTATTTTGTGCATCAAGTGTGCTAAATTTCAAACTAGGCATAAAAATATATATTTGTATACAGAACAAACACATACCGCCCGCACGGGACATTCGTCTTTATACGGAAGAATAAGAAGATAGAACATAAATAGAAGAAGAAGATGTTACTGTTAAATGTTTAAAAAATATTATTTAACGTTACTCTATTGTTTAAAATCTCCATATACTTATAATATAGTTCATTATATTTTGTTTTAAAAATTCGTCTAAAAGCCCAGAAGGGCGTGTATAATCAAATAAAAACTAAACACGGACACGCCCATAATACGCTTCTATCGGTTTATATCTTCAGTGGATATACACACAAAAAAATGTTTCTAACGTTGGAGAAATTCTTTCCAACTAGCAAACTGTTTTAATTTGCATGCATGTAATATATATATATATATCTTATTTTAACTCCCCAATAAATATTTCAGGAAGTGACATTACTCCGAAGACGTGTGTTAAATTACTCAGTGTCAATCTGGAAGCAGACTTTTCCCTTAAAAGTCAAGGAAACAGAACTGTAAGTACAGGGTTCTTTCAATTGAGGCAAATAAAGGCAGTACGGAGAAACCTGCCAACAGGGAACTAAACTGCTTGTCAATTCGTACGTTGTGTCACGTCTAGATTACTGCAACGGAATATATGCGAGTCTCCCCAAATACCAAATTAACAAATTGCAATCAGTATTTAACGCTGCAGCAAGACTTATCACCGGCGTATCTAAATATTCTCACATTTCAGAGCATCTCAAAAATCTCCACTGGCTCAAATGTCCTGAAAGAATCCAGTTCAAGCTCTGCTGGATGGTATTTTAAGTCACTTAACGGAATGGCTCCGGCTTACTTATCAGAACTGTGTATTCTCGAAAATACCAACTCACGGCAGTCCACCCTTAGGTCAGCAGCGTCATCAGCTATCGGCAGGTTGAAGGAACCAAAGCGCACACCTAATACTAAGTTCGGGGATCGTGCTTCGGAGGGTCAGGACCTAAAGCCTGGAATGAACTGCCGCATGACTTAAGAATTATCAAAGACTTAACAGAATTCAGAACCAAACTTAAAACACATCTTTTCAGACAATCGTATCCATAAATTGAAGAAATTCACCTGTAAATTGCTTAGCTAGGTTAGCCGGTTAGTAGTTACCTAAATTCATTAAATAAATTAAATAAAAATTTTAAAAAAAATTCACGCATCGGTGCGCAAATGCGTCCACAGCCCGCAACATTCTAAATAACCAAAGTGTAAAATAAAAAATAAAAAGTTAATATGTATTAAAAGCTTCTTAAGCTATTTAAGGTAATTTTATAGATATTTTTGAGTCCTAAAATTCATTTTATGAAATAAACATGTAAAACTATCTTCTCTATAAATAAATTTTCTAATAAAACTGTGTTCATCTGAAGCGACCTGCCAGGTAAGTATGTTTTTCTGTATCTGTTTGTATATAATTAGTTAAGAAATATTTGTACAGCGCCCTTGAGGTGATTTTTCACAAAAACGGCGCTATACAAATCATCCAATTATTATTATTATTATTTTTATAATTATATTAGGTTAGTTTATTTCATGTAGATTTTCTTGTTCTTTAGATATTTGTACTTTACGTTTGATTATTATTTATACCCCCAGTTTGTTCCAAATTGTGCATGTATGATAAGTGAGTCTGCTGCTCATGAATATTTTATGTCATAGTTTTAATTTGCATTTATACACAATAATAGCAGATATGCTACCTAGTATATCTGTTATTTTACAATTATATCAGGTTAGGTTAGTTAGTGTAAAGCACACTTGAGGTGAACCTTCACAAAACTGCGCTATAGAAATTAACTCTTATTATTATTCAATTTATTTTTTATAACTTATTGAAGTTTGTAAACCTCA
Organism: Halesus radiatus; assembly: GCA_022606495.2. Taxonomy (NCBI): domain Eukaryota; kingdom Metazoa; phylum Arthropoda; class Insecta; order Trichoptera; family Limnephilidae; genus Halesus; species Halesus radiatus. Next base: position 4,501 of record JAHDVE020008708.1, on the reverse strand, counting down.
TTGTAATATTTAATCATTGAAGAAGATAATATTAACACATCCCAAAATGAACCACGAAAATAAGTCAATAGATGTCTCATATAAATAAAATCGGGTAGGTATATCCGATTGTAATTGAGTTCGGGATGAAACTTTGCAATCATCATAAGGATAGCAGCCAATAATATGGGATTTATAAAAATGGAGGATAATATTAACAAGTCTTGAACTTGAAGTATGATATCGGTGTAAGTGGCGTAAATTGAACTGGGCTCATTAGCTTAGTTGGTTAAGCGGTTAACCCGGATAGGTAGAGATCCTGGGTTCGAGTCCCAGATGCGACTGAAATCTTTTTAATTTCTGTTGTTTTTTCGGTTTCGTGGTTCATTATTCTTATTAACAAATTTTTGACAATACGTACATCTAACCAAAATATATATTTTAATATTTTATTCAAGTTTTTTTTTATTGTTATGCTGCTTGGCCCTCGGCTGGAGAGTGTCCCGGAGTGTCCAAAGCCCGCGGGGGATGCCTCGCTGAATGGGCAAACAAAAAACCATCCCCTAAAAACACCTTTTTATTATGCAGCACCATCAAAAGCAGGTCACATTAATTCGCTCGACACAGACTGTCTAATACTCGGAATCAGAGAGTTACGTGAAATGGAAGCATGCTGTAATAATTCCACTGCAATTTTATTGGTAATTAAGTGAACAGTTGCATTGGTCAGTGGCTGAGTTGGTATCGCGTTTGGGTCTCACCCAGGCGTCGTCAGTTCAATTCCTCGGCTGGTTAAGTCCCCCATTACGATGCAAACAACATCTTCCGCATACTGAGGTGGTAGTAGAAGATTTTCAAATATTGTCGGGTTATTCGAAACCCGGGAAAGTTTGTCTTAACTAACTAACTAACTAACCATCACGCCGTTTCCCCGCAGGGGTAGGCAGAGAGGACGGACCGCCAAACAACTCGATCTTGGCATACACTTCGTGCTTCATTCACTTTCATTCAACGTCTCATACATTCTCTTCTGTTATTCCGACTTCTGACATGGCCCGACTCAAGTATTTGATTCACTTGATCCTGCCACGTCTTCCTTGGACGTCCCCGGTTTCTTCTGTTTGTCTTTCATAAAAATGACACATTGTAATCATTTTTATTTATTCCCGTAGAACCTTTTTTTTTATATGAATCCGGCACAAGAATCCCAACTGCTCCTAACCGTCTGGGGCCAGTAAGACTATGGCATTCCCAATTGGGGAATGTTGTGAGGCTGAAGGTATTGGGGAGGGGAAGGAGAAGGGGAAGAGGGAGGTGGGGAAATACCTGGCTATTCAGATCTGGTCACCAAACACGGCTAAAAGCCATTTCAAGCAACGTTTCAATTCTGAATGGTGGTCTTTCACCAGGGCGATACTGAGAGTATCTTCCACTCTGGAACGTGCGCAAATATACTATATATTATTTTTAAATTAATTAATTGTGAAACAACACAAATTTATTAAATAAAATTTACTTGCGCACGCCGGGATTTGAACCCGCGACCTCCGGATTCGTAGTCGAGAGCCTTACCCCTCGACCATGGAGGCCGTCAAACCTAGTTTATACATGAAAATTTACATAGCACGAAAAACGTATTTTTTACATGTAGAGAGCCTTAAAGAAATTGTGGCATAAACCATTAACTAACTAAAAAGATCAAATTTACTATGTACTTAAATTTGTACAATGATGTAAACCGACAATATAAAAAAATTGGAATAAAATTATAATTTTTTTATTCAAGTAGCATGTACGTGTAGTGGTTGTCAAATAACAAATATCTTGGTACATATTGAAATTTTAAAAAATTGACTAATAATATCTATTTTAGAAATCAAAATTCAAAACGAAGAGCATACGTTATACGTCAAACCATTTTTGAATTGTCACAACGAAAATTTTCTGTCACAATAAGTTCCCAAAATTATAATCCCTTTAAACCCGTTGTGTTCTCTTTTGAAAATGTTTATAATTCGTTGACACAACAAATTATAATCCCTTTAAACCCGTTGTGTTCTCTTTTGAAAATGTTTATAATTCGTTGACACAACAAATTATAATCCCTTTAAACCCGTTGTGTTCTCTTTTGAAAATGTTTATAATTCGTTGACACAACAAATTATAATCCCTTTAAACCCGTTGTGTTCTCTTTTGAAAATGTTTATAATTCGTTGACACAACAAATTATAATCCCTTTAAACCCGTTGTGTTCCTTTTGAAAATGTTTATAATTCGTTGACACAACAAATTTTTGGAAACTGAAGCAGCAGACACCCCCAAACGAATAAGGGTTGTCCCGGTGACACCTGTAAAAGGGAGTCCTCTTACTCAACCTTTAAAAAAACATTAGGAAGTAGACAAGTAAATTGAAACCACCAGGTAAAAAGATACATCCTTTTGGTTAGCCGCGCTAAACACTAACACCAAACAGGTTAACTTTTTGTTTAAAAAAAATATTGCGCAATAAAAAGTGCTCGTCACTTTTAAGTAACACGTATGCGATTTTAAAAATTAATGTTTTGAACAAAGTAAATAATTCTTGCTTTATATTGATTCATACTTTATTGCTCGGTGTCTTCTATTTAATTTCTTGTTGCTTGAGGTGTTTTGCAACCCCCTCGAGGAACCTTTTCTTCCCCTCCAACCCAATTTTTTGTGGAATTCAACCCTCACATATTTTACATAACAATGACCACGAAAAGTAAAACTTTATGCACACCTTCGACGGTCTAACGAATTTGTTTCCTTGAATATGTAAATTTCAGTAAACAATGGATCGTGTGGCAAATATTTTTTTTACTGAACGCTGGGGTAATTCATATTTTTGTTAAATACCTTAGTTATTTTGAACCATTCAACATGGCATGGGATGGACACATGCGGCGGTAATTATTTCATTATTATGTTCATATTTTTTTAACAAGTATTTAAGATTCAATTTATTAGGAATAACTTATTGAATCTTAATCATTTGTGAACATATATTTTTTTTATTATAACAGATTTTTAATCTAATTCGTTATAATTGTACCGTTTATACAGTGCCAAAAACCCTGTAAATGCGTTTATAAGACATAAAAAACAAATCGATTTTTTGATCCACCCTATTTAGGAAGTACGTAGCTCTCCCCGCAGGTAAAAGAAGTTCACAAATAAGTTTGTACAAATTTAAGACTTACCAATATTATCCTCAATTAATTGCGCCATTGAGGTGAACTTCTCACGAAAACGGCGCTAGAGAAATAATTCATTTATTAATTAATAATAAATTATTTCAGCAAACATTATTTTTCCACTACTATTATTGTACACTAGTGACATCTATCGTTTGTCTCCGAAAGCACAATGTTATTTCGTCTGTATTCCTCGTGTGATAAAGAATTTTATGCAATATCCATTAGATGACGAAGAAATGACTTGAATTTTGAAATCGTGATATTATAATGTAGTATTAAATAATGAAGCTATAAAATGCACATGTCACTCAGCCTAACCTGCAAAAAATCCACCGAAAGTTTTTTTAATAATTTTTGAACCCATCGTTTATTGCCGTACCTGGCCATTTTTTTTATGATCCGTGGGAAATATTATTATATAACAGATGTATTATGTATCTATTATATTAGATTAGTATTATTTGTGATGAATTTATTAGTATTCGGGTGAAAACGCACCTGTCTTTATATTATTATTACATTATGACCGTACTATCCAGATTCCTCCTCCCATCTCATTCCCCTCCCCACACCATTCAGCCTTACAAACCACCCCTATTTGGGGGTGACATAGTCCCACTGTCTCCGGGTCATTTTGAAATCCCTGCGCCGTTTTCACATTTTAAAAATTGTTTGTCAATCAAAACAAGGGTTATATTTTTAAAATTTGATGTAAATCAAATTTAATAATGTTATTATTAAGTTCTGCAAGTATTTCAGTTTTTATTATTGTGACAGCTGTTTCGGCGCTCGAGGCCATTTTAAAATTGGGGTTAATCCACGTTGCGACGACTTATTTATATGATTTTATTTACTCCCACCCAATTATAATTTGGACTAGTGTTAAATAATTATTTTAAACTAAACTAACCAACCATCACGCCGTTTCCCCGAAGGGGTAGGCAGAGAGGACGGACCGCCAGACAACTCGATCTTGGCATAGGTATAATTATTTATTATCGATAAAACCGATTTAGTTAGAAAATAATTCAAATTCTCTATTCTGTGAGGTTTTTACATTTACAATGTGTTTTCCCCGCATTTAAATGACAATGTTTTCTTAATTGATTTATTGAAATGTGTTATATTGTTTAGGAAGTGTGTGTATACTGAGAAGTGGTGAATAAATAATTTTCCTTACTTTATTAATTGATGTTATATTAGGATTGTTCAAAACAGCGTGGCAATAATGAAAACTAAAATACTCGCAGAATTTAATAATAACATTATTAAATTTGATTTACAATAATTTTTTTTTTAAATTA
>JAHDVE020008707.1:0-70506 GCA_022606495.2 Halesus radiatus | reverse complement strand
TGACGGCCATTTTCGGCAGAGGGCGCGAACGGAAAGTCGTTAGTCGAAATGAAATTGACACGTTTCCCGCCAAAATCACAGTAATATAAATACTGTATCATTACTTCCCAGGAATTTATGACGTAACGACTGATAATCCAATTTAACGACCCCCAAACTAGCCAGCAACTTCATTTCTTTAATTGTCGCATTATTTTTACGTGAATTCGGTCGTTGGTTTGGAGGGCCGGACGACTCCACCATTTCCTGAGCCTCTCGTGGGCGCCCCTGAAAACCCCGTGACCCGCCCACACATCCTCAGTCCTAACAGTACGCAGGGACCTCGTCAAAACCTCCGAACACGACCTGAACCAAATGCTCGGGGTTTGCGGTGAGGTGCGACGTTACATATTATCCCCGGGTAGGTGGACGGATACATGCAGATCGGCCGAGTGCACATTCCAGTCGGGTCATGGACGTATGGTCCTGCCGCTGAGAACACTGTTGTAACCTCTCGTTGCTATATAATTGCGTTGCGTTAATATAAGAATGACAGAGATGATGTTACAACAATCAGCCTATACCGTCTCTCAGGTCTCTCTGAGCAATATGTTTCAACGCAATAAGAATTTTATCTGATAGCAAGAAGATTCACACGTTAAAAACTCTGAGGAATGAAGCATAATACAATAATTTATGAAAATTACATATCCGAATCCCTTGGTCTGAAACAGCAATTGGACACTGTATAGACTTAGATAGATTTTAGTAAAGTTCGGCATCACATATTTACGAGTATATCTAAACTGGAATTGTTGAGCGTCAAAGATACTTTGATTATTGAGCTTAATTGTCAGTTACCTTAGTAATAAAGTGCTTAGTGTGAGGATTAATTCTGTACGATCCTACATATTCGAGACCACAAGTGGGGTTCATCAGGGGTCCCACTTAGGTCCAATATTTTTTTTTAATATGCATTCACGATTTTGTAAACAAATTTGAAGATGTCCTACTATTTGCAGGTGAATCGTGCGAATAAAATGCTTTATTTTAAGTAATACGATTTTCCAAAACGTGTTTTCATATCTTACATGAACATACATGAAATAATATTAAATGAATAATGCCAAAAATTCGCGACTTGGGTGTAACATTCGATGAAAACTTGACATTCGTTGCACACATTAACGATATAACTAACTAACAAGGCTTTAAAGATGCTCGGCTTCCTTTGCAGAACTTTAATTGAATTCAAGTCTTTAGTCCTTAGATTGTATGAGAAGCATCAACATTTCATTAATCAGAAGTCAAATGGAGTATAATTCACCTATTTGGCACACTCTGTATAAAGTACACTCTAACAATATAGAACAGTCACAGCACAGATTACTTAGGTTTATAAATTTTAAGCTCAAAATTCCAATTGAAAAAATTAAATATGTAAGTTTGACCAGGTTGTATTACATAGAGTCATTAACTACCTAATTGATAGCCCTGCACATCATCGCCACTTTTAAATTCCATGTACCGACGTGGAACACAAGACAAAATGTAACATTTTTCTGTAACACGTATACAACCAACTATCAGTCACACTTACTAACCAATAGGATGCATGGGCAACAAGTTTGGGGGTATTGTTGATATATTTACTGACTCCATTTATAGAACAAAGCGACATCTATACCAGCACTTTGATTAATCCTACAAATTATTGTGGCATAGGTAATGTGGTTATAGTGATTTGTGTTATACTATTGTTTTAGTTTCCATTCCATTTTATGTTTCCGTTACACGTTTTAAACATATTGTTTAACAGAATATTTAGTTCAGTTTTACATCACTGTATGCTTTAAAAACTTTTTGTATCATTTTCGATAGCTCATTATATTATGTTCTTACAATCTATGTGAAAGTCCAGCTGGGCGTAAAATCAAATAAATAAGAAATATACAATATTATATTTGAATCTGACAGTCCTTGGTAGGTACCTAACCTATCATCAGGTATATATTTTGAAGGATTGTTACATATTTATCGAGCACAGTTTTCTAGATCTAACGCGTTAGAATGTATCGGTGTGTAGTGTTCGTAATGCTTAAAACGTTATAAATGATATACGTAATAGATGTATGAGTATATATGTTGATTTATGTTGATTTTACCATCCACAGTAATCGGACAGCAGCCACGGAAAACCCAGGTATCTACGATTTAAATTTGAGCAACTTGCTCGGCAATGCGGGAGATTATGACGAAGTCTTTGAGCGTGAGTTTCTGGTTCAAAACAATACAATATCTGAGCAAGAATTCACAGTTACGCGATGGATGTACTTACAACCAGTCGAGAACTGGGTATATACTGCATAATATGTACTAGATTAATCTTTACGGCAATCAAATCACTGCTGTTCACTCAATAATAATAATAAGGCTATAATAAAGTTTTACTAATATTAAATTATAATATAAGCGAAGTGGTCACTTTTAAAAGCAGATAGTAACACTTATCACATAAAAGCAACATAACTTACCACTAAAACCTACTTGTCACAAGAAGGATGTAAAGGAGATAATGTTTGGGTAAGTTTGTGAAATTTTAAAATGTCATTAGTTTGAAGTAGTCGCTTGGAGGATTCACCGAAAATGAAAACAGGTTGTGACACAAAGAGAGGAAGAACAGAGGAAGGACGCTTTGGGCCGTGACGTGGCCAGGTGTCGGCGATGTTAAAATATGCATTTTATGACTACGCAACGGAAGTACTGGCCATTTGACGCCATCTAACATATTATTTATACCCCCTGGTTTTGTGCCACGAATTTAGATGCTCTCCGAGGACCCTCATTTCGGTTGCCTGTTTCAAGGGCGTGGGTTTAAAAATACATTGAACCGAGTGAAGCGGGAAGCCCTGCGTAAGGTACTGGCTCCTGACACCGTTGCCTATTTTAAGCCAGCAATAACCTATAATATTATGTTATTATACAATCTAAAAAGGGAATCAATAACCATTAAATGTAATCCCTCAATTTATGTTCATAATACCGAAAAAAGCGAAAAGGGTGACAATACTAAAAATACAACAGTGATACTGGTAGGAAGCACAAAATTTCTAATGCTCCCTAAGCGCCGATGTCCACTTGGAATCGACAGAAACCTTTATGATATGGTTGTTGATTTTTTCAAATTTCAAGTTTCGTCAGGCTTATAGTACAGAGCACCTAGTGTTAATTACGGTAAGCATTATGGTAAGCCTAGTACAGAGCACCTAGTGTTAATCACGGTAAGCACTAAGGTAAGCCTATAATTTAAATCAAAAATAGCAAAAGTACATAATAAATAAAACTTACAAAAAAAATGTCTATAAATAGTTGTACTTATGTGGGCGCGTATAGGGTTCAAATAGTGTATCTTTTACGTATAACCTACACTGTATCTCGGGGTGCCTTTTATTATAACCATGTTCGCTTTCATGTGCATGATAATATACTGTCAATCCTATTCATACAGTCGAACATGGTTATAACGATCACGGAAAGTTGTGCATCACTGGTTTGTGACAAGTAAAATTTTACAACCGAAACCAATAACAATAGCCCAAGCTAGTGATTTATGACAAGTGAGGATTTGCAACTGAAACAGTAATAGGTAATATGATGGACAATTTAGTGGTACTTTTCTCGGAAGCCTCGAACCACGTGATTAGATTTGTAATGTGAGTGTGAAAAAAAACCAAAAAGGAGCAGATTTAGTCGGTCCCGTCGTGCTCCTTATAACAAAGTTTGTCTGTATATCTATTTTTGTATCGGACATGCATTTCAGCTGCTAGTGGTTCTACTTACTGTTCCTTCAGATATGATTAAGGGTAGAAAAATTCATACATGGAGTTTTAAAAAAAATAATCCATACATTAAATTCGCTATTAGGTTTCCTTTTGGCATGAAATTAAGTGACTAATCTAGCCGAATCCCAAGCCTCGAAATTAAGTATGATGCATGCGCTGACTGATTGGGAATAAAACAATTTTAATTGCGGTTTCTGAATTTATTTATAAAACTTCTGTTTAATTTGGTCCCCAGATTGTTAAACGAAAATTTCTGTCCAACAAAAATGTGTCAGTAAAAAAGTGTAAATTAATGGTAACAATTAAAAACTTGGGCCGCAATTAAAGTAGAATTCATTTCAATTAGGTACTTAGGAACAAGTGAGATAATTTCACACAAATAACACAGTCTTTTTGTTAGATGCGAGGATATATTATTTTTATGGTGATAAATTCTAATGAGTTTTGACTTGAAAACACTGTTAAATACCTATATAAAGTTGGAATGTTTATTACCTGCATAATTTCTAAATAACAAGAATCTTCATTCATGAAATATATGTAAAACGAATGTTAATGTAAACTTAAAACCTGAACGGGATATTTTATTATGATTTTTTTCAAAGAAAGATCACTCTATTAAATTTGAACGTTGTTTGTTGGATATTTAAACATTAGACCACGGCAAATTTAGTTGATTTCATAGCAACTAGTCGGCGGAAGGTAAAAGCAGAGAACAGAGTTCCCTTTAAGTATTGTACGACAGATTACTCGTCCATTTACAGTACACAATTTCTTATTTTAACATTCTCAACATTTGGAAAGATAGATATACAAAAAAGGTAATTCTACAACAGCATCAAGGTCAGATTTCATTTGTAAGCAGTCTTGGTGAGAGGTTATTTCCAACATAAGTTTGGGGTCATCCTCAAATAGAAGACACCTGCAGTACTTTACACGAATGTCGTCTATAAGCATGAGGAACAGAGGACCAAGATTTGACCCCTAGGGAATACCTGACAACACTGGAGATTGTTTGGATGCGTATCCATTTATCTTTCTGTTGCATGCCGTAAACACAAATAATAGTTAAATGAAGAGAGAGAAAACTTGAAAATAAATATAAGCTATCTTAGCCCCACTGGTTCAAATGGTACCCGAAGGACGTGAGAAAAGATAAAGAAAATTACGAATAACCTAACAATCATTGGATTCCATCAGTATACGCGTAAATGAGGCTTGTGTAATTAGATAGAGCTAATCTAGTCAAGGATTGAATCCGCTACAACTAGGTGGAAATCCCACGATTTGAACCGCTCGATCACTAGCCAGTCTGTAAGAAATATGAAGAAAGCAAAACAATCTAAAACGTGGCATAGCTCAATTCCCCACACCACAAACGGCACCTCTGATCAAATCATCTTCATCGTTACGGCAAATGCATACTCATTTCATCGTTATTATAACAAGCCCATTATTAACCCGTTATAATCATATTAATAATAAACAGATTCAGTTCTGATCTTGATTACGCGTTCCACGATCACAGATCACAGCCTCCACGACGTCATTATTCACTGTCACTTCAGAGATTCGGCGATTGTCGTATTCATAACCATTCTCCTCCTCCATCTGCAGTCTCCCTCCAGTCGGGTTATATCAGCGTCCGCTAATTAGCAACGAAACAATTCAAATTAGCTGACGCGGGCACGGGTCCATTTATTAAAACCGTGTACGTGTACAGCTACATATAATTCATTACGAAGACTGAGAACTGAGGTATTGTAGGCCCAGAGAAGCACAATAAATAAATCACTAAATTATGTACTTATTTAAATACGCAGCCCGGTAGGTATGTAAGCCCGAAGGAGATTTCTTTATTGTAAGTGGCAGACTCGGAGCCACTTTGCAAAAACAAAGATACGCGTTCCGAGAAATGTGCACAGTTGAATATGTACGAGTATGTAGGTACTCCAAATTGAAGTGGATGATAATTCATGCGAGTATTAAACGCGAATGAGTTATTGGTCTGAGGCGGTAATCGCGACCATCTCGTCGACAGCTCATCCTTGTTAAAGGACAGTGAAATGTGGAAAAATAACGACTTATGGTGATTAACGTCAAATTCGGGGGTGGCTACATACTCTCGCGATTGTAGGTTACAAAAAAATTCGAATTTAAAAAAAATAAGTTATCCGCAGAGCAATGTCCTATGAAATGAAGCGTTGAACTGTCTAACAGGCATGCGATACTTAATATGTAAGATAACGGTGGTTGTACGAGTATGTACTTAAATAAAAATATGGATAAATAAATTTGTAATAATAAGGTTGAACCAATAACAATTTTTTTTTAAATTTAATCTAAATCAAATTTACTAATGTTATTATTAAGTTTTGCAATTTTTTTTAGATTTTATTGTTGTGAAAGCTGTTTCGGCGTTCAAGGCCATTATCAAACTGCGGTTAATCCACATTGTGACTACTTATTTATATGATTTTATTCACTCCCACAAAATTCTAATTTGGGCGGGTTTTTTAAAAATAATGATTTATTATCGGTAAAACCGATTTATTTAAAATTCTTTCCACGTATTTAAATGATAATGTTTTCTTAATTGAGTTATTTAAATGTGTATGCAGTTTGAAAATGGCATTGAACGCCGAAACAGCTGTCACAATAATAAAAATTAAAAATACTTGCAAAACTTAATAATAGCATTAGTAAATTTGATTTACACAAAATTCTCGAATAAATTAAATGGAGTTCTAATTAAACACAAAAACAATTAATACAATAACAAAATGTTCACATAATGGACATAAATACAAGATTTATTACGAAGCAGAGTGCTAATTACTTAGTCAGAAAAATATTAAACATAAGAACAATATTAAATGTAAAAAAGAGAACGATAAGGGACATGATTAAGATGTAAAAATATAGTTTCGTCTAAAACCTATTATACCTACGAATACGATAACACTCCAATTACAGGGATTGATAATATACGTTTTCCTATAATACACTATCTTTTTTTTTATTACGTCATTGGGCATGGGGAACCCCTATCCCTAGTTGCGATAAGGTTGAAATTGAATTATGTCAATAATCCCTAGTTGCGATAAGGTTGAAATTGAATTATGTCAATAATCCCTAGTTGCGATAAGGTTGAAATTGAATTATGTCAATAATCCCTAGTCGCGATAAGGTTGAAATTGGATTATGTCAATAATCCCTAGTTGCGATAAGGTTGAAATTGAATTATGTCAATAATCCCTAGTTGCGATAAGGTTGAAATTGAATTATGTCAATAATCCCTAGTTGCGATAAGGTTGAAATTGAATTATGTCAATAATCCCTAGTTGCGATAAGGTTGAAATTGAATTATGTCAATAATCCCTACTTGCGATAAGGTTGAAATTGAATTATGTCAATAATCCCTACTTGCGATAAGGTTGAAATTGAATTATGTCAATAATTCCTAGTTGCGATAAGGTTGAAATTGAACTATGTCAATAATCCCTAGTTGCGATAAGGTTGAAATTGAATTATGTCAAAGGGCATACTTATTTTTATTTGTGAAGCTCGAGATCCTAAACCAACTCTTCGTAAGTGAGAAATTCGACAGTTCAGTCTTTTATAGGCCTGATTGTAAAATATATTGTTCGTCTAATGAAAAGGCATGTTCTATTCGCAATACTTTATTTGTCATTATTACTGCTTGATAAACTCGGTGTCCAAAATAATAATCCATCTGATTCGATAGCGAGGGGATCAACAATTCCAGGACAAATAATGTCATGATTAAAAATGTTCAACGTCTCGACACATTCGCCGGCTTGACTCACTGCATACCTTCTGTTCGTCATCGATCCTCCCACCTATAAAACCGTTTCGTTTCGACCGTTGAACAAATGGCGACCCTGTGGGATGCCGTCATCGCGTGTCCTTGGCGGGCATTATTCTTTTTGAAGGTGGTGCGGGGAGAGAAAAAACTTCGGACTTGGTCAGTGGTCAGCGGATTCGGCTTCAACTTCGGTCTGCCGACGAGGTGAACGGGCGTAGCCTCGAATGGCAACAACCCATACCAACTTTACTAGCAAAGATGGCTACAATCCTCAATAACCGGAACCGCAGACAGGCGAAGAGTCCGGTAAAGTTTATGGACGCCATTAGGATGCAGTACACAGACGCAAGTCACTAAAACACTCTCATTTCCTACTTCAAAATTCGACTTGCTGTTTAAGGCGAGATTTATTTTGCCCGGAGGTATTTATTACAGAGGTTTCATCGCCTTGCTTCAGTCATACATAATTTTGTTTCCTCGGGCGGAAACTTGGATGATTTAAAATAGCTATTATTATTAATTTTTTGAAGAAAATTTCTTCTGTAAGGGTTTCACTTTGTGATGTCATTATTTTAATCAAAAGAATAAATAACTTAGTTTACATCACTTTATTTATATACAATCAACATGTTTCATGAACAATGTTCACATCATCAGGATTAGTTATTGGAAATAGCAGATCATTTATTGGAAAATGATCATAATTTTGACAAAAACCATGGACTTAAAATATTACATACGGGTTATAAGGAATCACAGATAAATAATTTAGAGATTTTAGAAATTAGGAAAAATGTAAATAACAAAGCAGACATAATTAATAAGCAACAAATTTTTATAAACCCTCTTTTGAACCTTTTCCACTTAACCGGTCTTTCCCTGCTAATGACTTTGAAATCCCTGCTAATGTCTTTGAAATCCCGAATTGTAATAACCTTCCCCCACTCTTATCCATTCCCCTTCCTTCTACCCTTTCCAACAATATGTGATCTATATTTGATTTTTAAGTTTAGTATACAACTAATCCTGATGATGTGAACATTGTTCATGAAACATGTTGATTGTATATAAATAAAGTGATGTAAACTAAGTTATTTATTCTTTTGATTATTATTATTATGTGATACTGCACTAGAGTTTCAATAGCTCGGTGTCAGTGAAAATATGACATTTTCATTTTAGAGAATGTTGTGAGGCTGATCGAAGCGGGACAAGGTTAATAAGATTAAAAGAGGAAAGTTAGAAGCATCAAACTATTCAAATCTGGTCACTAAACATAGCTTAAGCAATTTCAAGCAACGCTTCTACTTTAGATGATGGTATTTCACCAGGACAATACTGTGATTATCTTTAACTCTGGAGCGAGATGCAAATATTAATCATTATAATACGAGTATAAGCAAATGCTCCTTATGGAAGAGTAGTATAAAAAATCTCAGACGTAAAATTATTGTAAAACCTAATTTGTATGCACCTAAAAGCTTAATTAATAATTTTATTTGTTTACTTTTTTATTAGCAGACCATTGTCCAACTAACATACAACACGAAATAAGAAAAGCAAGAGCTATAAAAATAACAGTACACATATAATACATGCATGAAGCGATGACAAAAATATACAATTGAGAGAACATTGTCAAAGCCTGAACAAAGTTTTGGTAGACTCCGTGATGTTAGACATATTAAACTATATTCTTTGTTATTTTTTGTTAAAGCCTGACAAAAATCATTTAGACTGGTAAAAAAATTTTCAAGGCCCTGGCTTGAGTTAACAAGTCTCGGAATTATAATAAAATTAAAAAAATATTTAAATTTTTATGTGAAATAGCTCAAATAAACATCGATTTAAAAACAGTCTCTGGGACCTGAGACACTGAGCTTATCGCGCTGTTACGGAGGTCGTCTTCGACTGAATTGAGTGAGATTGAACTAAATTGACCTTCTAAAAAATCGTCACATTGTTTTATCAGCGGTATAATCAATGTGTTCAGAAGGAAACGAACCCTCGAGTTGAACGAGTCCCTCGCCCTATCTCCAATCTCCTCGGTATGCAGACTACAAGTACGAGTATGCGCAATCCAAGATCTGATTCCAAATTGGTGAGCCGGCGGAGGTAGACACCGTCCATACATTATTTATAGCCGATTGTTGTGACACATGTTTCGCCTTGGCATTTTGATACATTCATTCCAAATGCAAGACAGATAGATTCGTTTTGTTCAACATGAAACTGTGGGCGTCCGGCGATATGATGGATAATCAATAATAGCATAGGTAGCCAACATTTGTGCAAAGCAATCAAATAGCTATGGTAATGATGGTGATTCATTCATTCATACATATTACATTACATCTAAACGATTGTGGTATATTGGAGATATACTCGTAAACAATCAATCGTAATGATAATTAAGGTATTTCTAGCCAAGAAGCAGTTATGTTCAATGACATGGGTAGTAAATGATATTCACTTAGTTAATGCACATCGTCCCTGTACTGCAAAAGCCACGAATGTGCAAAATGATTATAGATAGTCATTATGTGTCTGTTGTCTTAATTAATTACTAAAAAGCGCTGTGAAACGAAGTTATATATATTAATTGTATTTTGTATTTAATTCGTAGAAGTCCATTTCATTTTATTTTTATTTTATAATGTTATTATTAATATCTGTGGGTATTTTAGTTTTTTTATTATTGAGACAGCTGTTTCGGCGTTAAAAGCCATTTTCAAACTGTGGTTAGGCCACGTTGAGGCTACTTATTTATATGATTCTATTTAACCCCACTCAATTTCAATTTGAATGGTGCCTAAAATGATTTATATAGTATACTCGTATAATAGTCAATCGCTTTGGCCGAAATCTGTAGCAGAATAATGAGAAGAGAAAAAGTGTCGCTGTGGCCCTCTGGTCTTTGAAACTCACCAGAGAATATGCAAACTGATTGAGTCTATTGAAAAGTTGATGGACTTTATTGTGCATAAAATACTCGTATTGGCGGTCAATTAAATATATCTCATTGCAGCGATTAACTATTGAAAATATGAAAAAAAAAAAAAAACTTTCCTCCAAGGCAATATACAAAACACGAAAAAGAAACCACTAAAGCCGGGTAGAATAATCGAGTTCTGGGAAATTGTCTAATGGAAATGCAATCGATCGATGATTTGATTGTCTAGACATAAATCTACTTCCAGTACTATTAGTATTTTAGTAGCAGGCTTCTCCGAGATATCTAAACTATTTCTCAAAATGGACGAATGAACAGGCATTATATTCACACTTTTGGCACAATACTCGTATATATATATATATAAAATTCTGTACTTACGTAGGTATATTATGTAATAATATTTGAAAACTTCGAGCTGAGTTGGTACTGACCTGAAACAAAAAACATATATTTAACGTTAGAAACAGTAAAAACCTGACACATTGTGCTATCGTACAAAAGTATATTATAGAGTTAAATGTATTAATACAGCGTACTAATCCAATCTAATTGATTTGGTTTCGTTTTATGATAAGAGACAAAACTGACAAACAGATAACGGATGAGAAGTTGGAAAGAAAAAGAAAAACCTATTAATTTAAACAAGTAGTATCTGGTATCTGAAGTATCTTGGGTACTCATAGCTCAGCAATTCTATTCGGCTTCCACTAAGGATTTACGTTTAATCTGTCAAATAGCTGTCTATAGCAGAACGTTTAATAAGTAAATTCGTTGACATAAAAATATTAATAAATTGACGGCCTCCATGGTCGAGGGGTAAGGCTCTCGACTACGAATCCGAAAGTCGCGGGTTCAAATGCTGGCATGCGCAAGTAATTTTTATTTAATTAATTTGTATTGTTTCACAATTAATTCATTTAAAAACAATACATAGTATATTTGCGCACGTTCCAGAGTGGAAGATACTCTCAGTATCGCCCTGGTGAAAGACCACCATTCAAGATTAAAACGTTGCTTGAAATGACTTTTAGCCGTGTTTGGTGACCAGATCTGAATAGCCAGGTATTTCCCCTTTTCACCACCTTCCTCTCACCCTTCTCCTTCCCCTCCCCAATACCTTCAGCCTCACAACATTCCCCAATTGGGAATGCCATAGTCTCACTGGCTCCAGACGGTTGGGAGCAGTTTGGGACTCTTGTGCGGTATTCATATAAAAAAAAAAATTAAAAAAATTAGTCAACTACCGTTGAATCGTTCATGAGCGAGCCGTTAATTTGTGTCGGCTCATTTTGATAAGCCGTGAGCGTACGACTTCCGGTAAAACGTGTGACTCTTTTTAAACGTATCTCAGATGTTCGATAGTATTCTTACGCATTTCTACGATGCCGCAATTTCAAATAAGGCCTTCTTTGTTCTAATTTATTTACAATCATCGTATACGTGCCTAATTTCTACAAGGATAAATTATGCCCAGACTGTAGGACTTGCAATTATAATTTGGCGCCATGATGCATCTTAAAACATCTCTTTTCAAGACTTCCACACATTCATGTGTAGAGATAAGAATAATTACCGCATTTATACGTGTGTAAGTACTGTACAGTACGTGAACGGCGCCTAGCAGTCTAGCATCTGGACGTTTTGTACCTACACCTATATGCTGGGAGACGTATGAGCTGGGAGTCGTATGAACTGGGGTATGAGCTCGTGAACTGGGAGTCGGCTCTTAATATGTGCCGGCTCTTAAATGAGCCGTCGTTCAATTGAGTCGTACTAAAATATTGAACTGGTACCGTGACTCCCGCTCTTAACAAAATGAGTCATGACGCATCGCTATACCCAATGATATGGATTACGAAACACGAAAAAAATACATCGTACTTGGGCCTAATGTTGGTACCCTCAAAACTTTTTGAAGAATTGTTGGTTCAGCATAAAACTTTCTCAGGGCTCAATAAAATAACGTGTAAAATATGATTGGTCATTCTCATAATGCGGGCTTTTTATTTGGCTGTTGTACCTGCAGTCTACACTAGGTAGGTAGTAGGAGTAAATCCGCTTGCGGTGGGTGCGTTCACCGCAAGCATTTTATATATTTGATTCCACAGCCAGTAAACCAACCGTGACTTCTATCCGCAGAAGATGTACCTAGTCGCTATGTGGAGACGAGGGTGATAAAGCTAAACGCCGAAGTTAAATCTGCGGGTTTGTTTTGATAGCTTGTTGAGCGACTAGTATTTTCCAGTTGGTTTGGGTTTATACAATCACTTGTGGTTTTGTTGCAATATGCATGTGCATAACATTCAACTTTAGTAGATATTTTAACTACGCAATGGGTAACCTAAGCTATGGGAGAATTAAATTAACCAAATACACGTTAGTATAACGTAAGAGTTTATTAAAGGCAATAACGTATTCATTGAAATAAAGCGAGGAGTTTGTACCGAAACAGAGCTGTGAGACTTTCCATTTTCTTCTAGTGTGTACATTACTACCATATTATTAAAAAAATATTATTTTTAATGGATATGTCATGTGAATCTCACTATACCTCTATAAATAGTTGTACGTATATTGGTTTAAGGAGTGTCCGGTCTTATGATGTATATTATTTGAGTACCTGGGGCCATATTTTTATGATCAAAATGAATCCACGTTCGGTCAAGGCGCGAAACACAAAGCAGGCTCCGTCGCCAGCGTGTTAAATTTGAAAACAATCTCGGCAAATCAAAATAGCGACCATATGCATGACCCATAAAACCTTTTATGGGCAAACCGAGCCCGGAGAGGCGGCCGGCTGCGAGCCTTCCGACTGCCAGACCTCGCCAAATCGAGACCCAACCAAACTACAAGCAAGTACCACACAGCACAAGGCAGCTCTGCTAACGCCGCTGACACCATCCACATCCAGTATTGGTTAACCAAACCCCCGAAAATGGCGGTCGTTGACAGATAATCAGATAATGAACGGAAAGTTGTGGATTTGAGGCCCAGACACCTGCATTTCACACCACTGACGGATTAGCCCAATACCGAAACAACCAGTTCTTGTTATTTGGTGTAGTACAACAAATATCGCGTTTCTCTTTTTATTTCCAATTCGTCACCGAATGTGAACAACCACACGACGCATAGTTTAACAACGTACATCGATGCAAAAATACACAATAGTCTCTCTTTCTGATACATGCGATATTCATGAGAAAGAGGGAGATCGAAACTAGTGGTATTTCTTTAAAAATGAATCGCGAAGCACAAGTATTACAGATCACAAATGTTCAGATTCGATCCACTTATGAAATCCACCGGCATCGGGTCCAGGACGTGGGTCGATGAATTCTTTCCAGACGGTTTTGTGCACAATTATAAGGAGGTGAATGATATTTTAATGAACCCACTTTGGCGTAGGCGAAGTCATTATGTATTTTTTCTACGTTGATTTACATCCGAACATAATATGCCATTAGGCTAGTCGCGTACTGGAATACTGGAATGATCCAAACAGGTTTTGTTTCACTTTTACTGAGATCTAAGATGGGCCTCGTGTTCCGAATCAGTTACTCATCAGGTGACTATTACATTTATTATGTGCCGGCTAGCTTCACCTCTACGACCACTGGGTACCACTTCGGTCCACCCAACCAGAGGGGCCTGGGGAAGCCGGAGGGAGTTGGGGGACTGAAGGTGCACAAAAAAGAAACCTGTTTCCACCACGGGCCGCAGAAGTGTGGCACCTGGCGAAAAGATCCCGCGCGGGTCACAAGCGAGCTAGACCCCTCATCAACCAACTGCTGGACTATGTGTTGGAAATTGATCAATCACGCGATGACGCGAAATAACACCACTTTTCTGTTAAATGTGATAGCGCACATGAGTCTTAGCTGCTCGATCGAACCAATAGGATTCTTCAAAACAGCCATTAATAGAGTAAGTAATACAAATTTCTGAGATGAAATAACTTATTTCAATTTGTATTAGAATCAGAAATAATGATATGGTATCGTACAAGAATCCCAACTGATCGAACCCAGTAAAAATGGGATATATCCATTTTTTGGATAAGTTTAAGGGCGGAAGGAAGTGGGTGAGGGATAAAAGAAAGGAAAAGTACAAGACTACGAAGCATAGGGCATGTTTTAATTCTGAATATTGGTCTCTCATAGTGGAGAAATAGACTATAGTTTAATTCTATTCGGCATCTGGGTGCAGGGTTTATGGGGTTACCTAACGGAGGTCATCGATCGATAGCAAATATTACAATTTATTAGGTCGACACCACCAAGAAAACAGATTCAGTGTCGGTGAAACGAGTGTTCGCATGACGAAGATTGAATATTTGTTACCAATCACTATAATAACATTATCTCTCTGAAATCTGTAGAGCAATTCCTGCTCCAGGGCGTGCTTACGTAAAGCGATTAGTTCACACAGCGCTGTCTTTTCGTTTTGATTATGCAAATTATGGAGTTTATGGGAGCAAATACATTTCTTCGAGATGAATTAAATTATTTCTAAATATAAACGGCGCGTTACCTAAATCTCGTAATCATAAATAGTAATAATAATTCCGTTACGTTTTCCAAATAGCTATGAAAGGTGTCCATAAATAATCTGAATCGAAAACAAATTGACATAGAAAAAGAAATATTTACAGTTTTAGTGGGTATGCTGAGTATACGTTATAAGTCGGGTCCAAGGGCTAGAAAGACATTAATGTGGACATTTTAACGTCTCACACCCTACTAAAATCTGTACGATTCTGTTCTGGTTGAAAACTTTTATTTTTTAATGTTCTGTTTTTGATACTAACATTCTATAGTGAATAAACATATTTAACAATTACAGTTAATATGACAGAATCAACTAATCTTGGGATGATCTGCAACGAAAATTAAAAATAAATTGTACAATTAAAATCCTTGAAATTCTCTCGAAGGACACAAGACAAAGGATTGTCTACTTTACAGGGGAATGGCGTCACCCTTGTCGTCCCGCATGGCATAGCCAATACTTGGAAGCATTTTAAAGTCTTCTGTTCTGGAAACTAATTCCTGGCCATTAATCAAATGTCGGGAAGACGAGCCCTGTCTGCGGCGGCCGTCTAATAAGAAATACCCACATACAGGGCTTAATTACTTCTCTCATTCTTCAGCAACGAATCTACTCATTTACAATGGGGGTACATAAGGAAAATTCTAGAAGAAGCCGAGTATCGCAAATATCGTTTTTCCAAATTGAGCACGGAATTCCATAAAAACTCACTTTTACCGCCGTACATCAGCACATAGCATAAACTTTAGACGTTTGTTGTATTATACGTATACTAGGAGATTAAAACCGGCTGCCGCAGGTTTTTGCTGCATTTTTAACATAGCACACTCCCGCGCTAATAAAACAGAACAGTTTTGAACCCACGTAAAAAGGACACAGAATGTTCATCGTTGTACGAATTGAATTGCGGACTCTTTTGCACATGGGGGGAAATTGCCATTTTTACTATTCGCGTGTACACGGCGATTAACATAGGACTCCAGGACATTAATAGTGTAAGATCATCAATCCCATTTAACGGTCATCTTGGAACATGAAATTTTGGTAAGCTGTTAACCTTAATCCATAAAGACCGTAATGGCAAATCACACTTTATACCCAATTATTTATGCCCAACGTGCACCAGTTAAGTTTTTAAATTTATTTATTCATATTTATAAGTTACGGGACAGAGTTTACATTATTTTCGATTATCAAACTAGCCACATGCCAGAATTATGGTACTTAGTAGTGCTTGTTTGTTACTATACTCGTACAAATTAATACAATATGGTAAAATTGTGCTAGTCGCTGTTTAAGTAAAGAAAAGTCTTTACGAACAAGTGTATTTAATGTATTAATAAGGTTCACACAGATTTGGAGGCTTAAAATCAAAAGACTGGTAAATTCTGCAGGGCAATGTATGCTTTTTCCATGGGCGTAACATGTTTTAGTTCCGACCCTGTCTGTCTGAGGCCAGGACAGAGGCACCGGCGTGAAGTTAAACACTGAAATACAATATTATAATCATTGCCAAAATAACGACCAAATTTAAAAACGTAGAAACAGCGCGTGATGGCCATTCATCTTGACGCGAATTGGATGGAGGCAGCAGTCATAGAAAAGCGTGTCGTATGGTACGCCTCCTACACACATTAGGGACACGAGATTGATGATTGTTCCACTACACAATGCACACGAATCCAATTAAATCATGCAAATTACAGTCTGACGAATTCGGTTAATGCAAAAATGTTTATTTACGTATTGCAGCGAGATTGAATGGAAATGGAAACAGGAAAGATACTTATTAACTCATCGGTCTTAAGTGTTTACAATATTTGGACTTAAACCGTAGATAAAATGAAATTGGCATAATAGTATTAGGTACATATATATATATATTAAGAACTAGCACTGACGAAATTTTTAACAAACTCAACAATATGTCAATAAAACAATTATACTATAAAACAATACTACGTTACATTCATAAATACAAAAAAAACAAGAAATAACAACAATCACACATATTAGAAGCACTAAATCTTAGAGTCAAAAATACATGAGGCATTGTATGAATGTGAATGAAGCAAGAAGTGTATGCCAAGATCGAGTTATTTGATGGTCCGTCCTCTCTGCCTACCCCTTCGGAGAAACGGCGTGATGGTTAGTTAGTTAGTTAGTTAAAAATACTAGATCTCAGAGTCAAAAACACATACAACAAGGAACCACAAACACAACATTTGGACAAAAAAACTTCTTATACTATGGTACTAAACTCTACAACAAAATCCACTCTCATTTAAAAATCACAACAACCACAATAAAATCAAAGATCAAATAAAACACTGGATACGTTACATAGGGAGATCTGAAATAAAAAATATATTAATACCAAATACAGACTAATCAAGTACATCCATTTTGATATAATGTAATTTAATATTTTATAAATGAAACCCTCGACACGGGAAATCCCACTGAGGATATCATTATTTGTTATTGAAAAAAGAAGATAATAAAACATTAATATTATTATTATTTGCAACGCTTATAAGAAGAGTGACGGGTGGCAGGAACCAGGGATGAAATGATGAGTAAATAGAAAATAATATCATAGCAGAATCCCATTACACATCGGAAAATGTTATTAAGTTCTGCAAGTATTTCAGTTTTTTTTTATTATCGTGACAGCTGTTTCGGCGTTCATGGCCATTTTCAAACTGTGGTTAAGCCACGTTGAGACGACTTATTTATGTGATTCTATTCACCCCCCACCCAATACCAATTTTATTGTGCCTAAAACGATTTATTACCGGTGAAACCGATTTACTGAGAAAATAATGTTTTATTAATTGATTTAGAATGATGTGAATGCTATTGACTTATTTATATGTATTTTATTGGTTAGGTGTTGTGAACATACTGAGAAGCGGGGAATAAATAATTTACTTACTTTATTAATTAATGTTATATTGGGATCATTAGTTCGTTTATTAATTTCCAATCGTTCAAGTAAATTTAATCAAAGACCCTTTATTTCTGCATGTAAGGGGTTTAGACTTTCACTATTTTGCGAATTTGAATTAAATTTAAAAAGATAAATAATTGGAGTTCTACGAATTAAACACAAAAACAATTAATAATTAATCGGTGAATGTGTAAATGGTAAATTCTATTTGAAAAAAACACTTCTTAATAATTTGTCACATTTCTAGTTGATCAGAGATGTCTAGGATTTTGATCTAAACTGACTTTGATTACTTAGTAATTATTATTTATCTAATCCAGCGGTGACGTCATAAAACTTGCGTCGATCTTTGGCCTAATTACAATGGCGCCATCATAATAACAAAGGCAACAGTGTCTACGTCTACACTCAGATCATAATATTATATTATCACAGAGAGAAAGATACAGAAAATCTGTTTTTTTTATTCAATTTAATAGAATAACTTATCGAAGCTTGTAAACCTAATTGTAACATGGGAGAACATAATATTAACAAATCTCAACGAAATTCTTTTTCTGTTTCATACTTCATTGAGATTTATTAATATTATCTTCGTCAAAGATTAAATATTACGATGGAGTTTATAAGCTTCAATAAGTTATTCCATTAAATTGAAAACTCATTAAGTTAATAGATATCCCATATAAATAAATAAGGGATAGGTATATCCGATACACAATCTGAATTACAAATATATTCGGGAAGAACTTTGCAATCATACAAAAAGATAGCACCCAAAAGTATGCGAATTAATTGAGGATAAAATCAATAACTTTGAAATTGAAATATGGGATCGAATAAAAATGACGGATAATAATAGCTCAATGGGGAACTCAAATGAAAAATATAATGGCTTTAAAAATATATTTTCATATAGATCAGCAAACGCCGATTCAGAATAAAACACCTTGTTATGATGGTACCATTGCATTTGGAACATCTGACGTCACGTGCGCATTCTGTTTTTGGATTAGTATGAACATTTTTACTTTACGTATTTTTTTTAGTTTTTGCGAAAGTTAAACTTAATTTTGGTGACTTTAAGCTTGATAATATGAAAAACTATTATTAATGAAATAAATTATAGTATTCTTGAGCAAAGCAATTATCAATAAGGATATTATGATAATTGTAATGGTCAATACTATTATTATTCTTTGGGTTAAAGTTTCTAAAAAGGTACATAATTTTATTACTTGTGTTTAAGTTATGGTTTACCACGAATAGAATAAAAAAAGATGTATGGCAGAGCTCATCCTTGTTTTAACATTTGATATTCTAACCTCAAAGCCGATCATAACCGACCGGCCATAGATTCGGAGCGTTTTGGCGGGCCTTGAAAAATTGAAAATTATTTTAACTTTGAAAACTTAATTTAGAAAAAAAAACAAAATTTACTGGTATTTAAGTATGAACGTTATTACTGATTAGAAAAAGTTGTGAGTGTTATCCCAGTAAGACAGGTGATCTGGGTTCGAGTCCCAGTTACGACCGTTACCTTTTTATCTTGTTTCATAATTCATTGAGATTTGTTATTAAGTATTATTTTTTTTAGTGATTTTCTTTTATAATTATAAAGATAAATAAATGTGTTGTATCGTCATGTATGAAATATTGGTAGGTTTAATAAATAACTGAAATGATTCTTCAGTTAGTGAAAATCTTGTCGGCAAGTTAACAAACGGGCCATTATCTTTTGCCATCATTCATCCATCCAAGTGTCGGTGATTATCTTTCGCAATTATGTGCATTTGAATAATGCCGACGCAGGGAGATTGCCTTTTCTTGGTCAAATAACGTCCCACAAATGTATTTAATAGAAGCGCGAGCCCTTCGGAGACGACAAAATATATTTATACGAGAAAATGCAGGAATATTTCCTCCTAGTTCCACATTTTTATTGTAAATACCCAAATACAGATAGATAAAAAAAACTTTCCAATATTAACTGTTATCTGCTTATTTAAATCATTTTTACACGCGTGACTTATACTTGTGAAATCTGTGTGACACATATTATAAATTTGGAAAAGGATTTTTTTTTTGATGTAGAGGTCAGCAAAAAAAAAAGATTTTTAATCTAATGCTATATGTGTTGATAAATACAATACCATCATCATTTTCCACTGAAAAGCTTTTTACAATATTCAATGTACCTACAGTAGATAAAATTTATAAAAAATATGCAATTATTCAAATCTTTAAAGAAAAAACGTTAAATAAATTACAATTTAATATATCCGCAAGGTATCAACAAAACATTAAAATCCCGCCATTCAATACTAAGCATACGCAAAACACATACCTATATCTAGGAATAACTTTTTTTAACAATCTGCCATCTGATCTTAAAATTATAGAAAATATCCATGAATTTCAACATAGATTAAAAAATTACCTCAAACTACTGTAACAATTTTTTTAAATTTTTTTTTTTTATTATTATTAGATTTTTTTGTCTTTTATTATTATCTTCTCTTCTTTTCTTCTACTTTATTTTCATTTCTTTTCTTTTCTTTAATACTATTACTAGTGATAAATTACAAAATTTACACGACAAATTCATATTTTCCTGCTATTGTACAACAATATTTCAAGTTATGATCTGATTAATTAAGCGATAATCACTCACCAAACACAAGAACCCTGTTTCTTTATGGTGAGGAATAGCTATATTATATTTTTGTTACACTATATGAATCATGTCTTATTTATATACTCTCGGTAAAAAAAAAATTTATCATATTAAATAAAAAAAAATATATATATATATTTGTAATAGGCTGTTATCATGATTAAGGCTTATATTTATGTTTTTGGGAATGCAAATCGACAGAATGCAATGCTGTTTAGTGCAACGCAAGCACACTTGCGGAATGCTATTTTTACCTGGAAGGATACAAAGTGTATCGCAAACATTAGCAGTAATTATTGATATTTCGCAATAAGAAAATAAGAGAATCTCATGTTTTGATTTAAAAATTAAATTTGAAACGAATGCAAATATTTTTTTGCCTTTCGTGGTGTTTGTGGTGCACACTTTACCAACACGTTCTTTCCAACCGGTTCAGTGCAATGTCCCCAATCTGTGTGGCCGGGCACAGGGCACAATGCCCAGGAAACCCAGGCAATGCTTTTTGCAAATTCCAAAATAAGATGCTTCTTTCCAGATATTTGACTAAATGGTCAAAATTTAACAAGGATATACCATACGAAAGATTGACTCCGATATAACCCTAGAGGCTGAGCGAGGAGAGGCTAGGCCTGCAATAGATGTAGGGCACTGAAGTGCCCGATTCCTGTTCATTTTAAGGATAAGGCATTGTCCGTATCCTTAAGCTTAGACTTTTTGCTTAACTGCGGTTCTGGTTCTCTCGGATGACAGCTGTCATTCAACGAATGACATTCTTTAAAAATATCGATATTTGAATAGTTTTAACCAACGAAAAACTCAATATTATCACAAATATTGACTTTAAACATTATTAGTGAGTCATTTGTGGCATAATAACGCTAGTAAAGTACCTACAAACACCAAAAGCCCGAAATGTCAGATAAAAGCGATTTAAATTCTAAAAATTATAATAAACAGCACTTGTAAAGTAACTAATAATAAACTACACGTGCTAAGTATGTGTGATGCACCTATAATTTGTAATAATACTGTGATAATTAAATCAAACTCCTTTAAACATGTATTGTCGGAGTGATGGGTCCCCAAGGGGAAGAAGATTAGATAAGATTGGATGTTGTTATTTAATATCCGCAATGTCTTATTTAAATTCGTTGAAACTTCTCTAAACTGGCAACAATTTTTTTTTTAAGTTTGTAAAATAAATATTATACAGGTTATTTGGCTTTGCAAAACCTGTTTGCGTGAAGATGGTTTCTCTTTAAAATGAAACAACGACAAATAAAGCCCCAAATTTACGCGACAAGATCCGAAATGTCCCCTGACCGTGCGACAAGTCCACCTGACATTCATACGCCATATCTCCGTCAAACTTGTCGATAAAAAGACCACCAACGAAAACCTGCAAAATTACTAAAAGGAAAATAAAACGAGGTAGATATATAGCAATTACATCAAAATTAAAGTTACTTTTGGAATTTGAAGCGATTAATAATCCATTTTTGTGAAATATCTACATAATATTATGTACGAGTAGATGGGTACCTCGAGAGTACTTCGCAGATATAGAAAATAACTTAAAATTACATAAAAACATACCTAGTCATTTTAATTAGATTTATATGCTTAATGGGAGATAAACTGGCAAAACCATAAAGTATAGAAAGGTTTTCGCAGAATGCAATTATTTTGTGGTTTGAGATATTTATTAATAGAAGAGATTAAGAAGTGGGAAATTTGAAAGCGGAAAAGTGGAATATGTCCCACTTCTTCTTAATCCCTCCCTCCTTTGACGTTCTGCCTCTTTCATGTTGTCCCATTCTATTACATGTACGCATATCTCTGTCTCACGCTTCCATTGTTTCGTTTTATATTCTGTCTCCCTCTTATAATATTTTATACGTCTCGCTTATATACATCCATGCGCACTCTATGTATTCTTGTTGTTTTAAATTTTACACTGACGAAGCTTGGGGTAACCGAAACCGGTTGGTGTTGAATTAAAAATTAATTAGTGGTTTTTAAACACAGTGTTTTTTTAAAATTTAATAAAAGATATTTTATTGAATTTGTTAAGATGGGATAGCTATGAAAATAAGGTGAAAAGCATGAAAAAAAAAACTAGCCCGAAAACCTAATTTTCGTAATCTCATTGACCATTGCTTATTTTTTCATTTTTTATTTTTTTTATTAATTATGTTAAGTTAGATTAGGTTTCCGGGATAGTTTTTTTTCATACCTTTAATGGTTTTATGTCATTTAAAAAAAAAAAGTTCCGATTCATAGGTGAGTTGATTTATCATGAAACCGAAAATAAAATGCTTGGAATTGTGATCTAGACCAAATTGAATAGAAACTGATGTCACCAATTCCCGCCGGATCTTTAGACTCCTATGCCCCACCAGACAGGCCAAATAAATAGCATGAATTGGTTCAACAAATAAGTTTGATCAATAAATTTCATCTAAGGGACTACTGATCTACTTCTGGCACACCAGACACGCCCACACTATACTTGTATCTGTTTGTCTTCAGTGAAACTCGACCATCCATTTGACTTACTGAAGAGAATTAGTTTCGGTTTGAAATCAAATAAAAATAAAAACGATTTTCAGATTTCCACATCATATTAAGATAATTTTACTATTATTTAAGGTTTTGTATGGGTAATAATTATATGAAAAGAGATTTTTTTTATTTCTGAAATTATTTGTATCAATATGATAAATTTAAAAAAAAAAGTGAAAATCTGAATTACGACGTTTTGCAATGTTTCTTTTAAACAGACTGTCAAATACGAATATGTGAACACATTTGAATGTGAAAACCACATTTCAAAGACGAAGTGAGTAACTAGATGTTGCCATAGTAATAACATTTCGTATTTCGTATGCATTTTTTTAAAAATAATGTTCTTAGTTAATTCTGCAAGCATTTTCAGTTTTTATTATTGTGACAGCTGTTTCGGCGTTCAAGGCCATTTTCAAACTAAGGTTAATCCACACCGTGACGATTTATTTATATGATTTTATTTACTCCCACCCAATTCTAATTTGGGTTTTTAAAAATAATGTTTCATTATCGGTAAAAACCGATTTAGTTACAAAATAATACAAAAATCTCTATTCTGAGAGCTAATATAATGTGTTTCCCACATTTAAAGGATAACGTTTTCTTAATAGATTTATTTAAATGTGTTATATTGTTTCGGTAGTGTGAACATGCTGAGAAGTGGTGAATAAATAATTTTCCTTACCTTATTAATTAATGTTATATTAGGATCATTCGTTCGTTTATTAATTTATAATTGTTCAAGTAAATTTAATCTAAAACTCTAAGATTATTCACCAAGAGATGTTCTATTTTTGTAGTTCCAAAATAACAAATATCTACAATTAAATGTGTTATACGGTTAGCACAGCTTCGGTAGTTATTATCTAACTTAGTAGCCGCAGACATACCTTTAAAAACAGGTAGGTATAAATATCTATAGTAAATATTACATCAGCAGAACCGCAATGAAGTCGCGGTAAAAACCCCGCAACTGATGATAGCGGTGGCGGCGGGGTGATTAAGTCAAACTGGGCAAATAGTCATCATCACCATCATCGACATTAATACTCCGCTACCTCATAAGGACTCGTAAGGACAGTGTACGGGGACGTGCGGCGTCAAGTAATGGGGAGATGTGTGTGTGTTAATAGCTGTGCAATGCTAATGATACTGATCAGGAAAAGCACTCATGGTCCTGACGCTGAGAGCTTCGTTGAAACCTCTCTATCTGTTACATACCAGTGAGTGCTACCACAATGTACCAAAAAAAACATATCTTGGACCAAAATGCTACAATAAAATCTCTCTTTAAGTTAAAAACTGCGAATTGTCATCCTTCGGCAAAAATATTACCAAATGGCTTATTGACCTGGGAAGAACGTAGTACGAATTTAATTAAATATTAATTAACTTTTATATATATTTTTAATGGTACATAATTTTCGTTTGCTTTGTTTTATTTCTTTCTTCTATATCTTCATTTCCTTTTTTTTTCTAGTACAATTTCGGAACCCACCGAAAAGAGCTTCAACAATAAATTTTAAAAAAAATGTCACACCTTACAACACGATATTTTGATACCCTCCACATATTTAATTCCTTGGAACATTCAATATGTCTAGTTAGGAATTAATATCGACCAGGCAAACATAATGCAA
This sequence comes from Halesus radiatus, assembly GCA_022606495.2. Classification (NCBI taxonomy): domain Eukaryota; kingdom Metazoa; phylum Arthropoda; class Insecta; order Trichoptera; family Limnephilidae; genus Halesus; species Halesus radiatus. The sequence continues at coordinate 45,511 of JAHDVE020008707.1, read as the reverse complement.
CTTCAACTTACGTGGACCTCAATGGATGATAAATTACTATGTTTTGCAAATACAAATGTTCCCAATAAAAATGTTAGTGTAAATAAATAAATACGTCGATTATGAGAAAGAAAGAGAAGTTACAATAGACCTATCAGCGGTATGCCTTTGCGGCTGCAGTTGAAATTCAACTCAAACACTCTCGGTGTGAACAACGCAACTGAGCGAAATTTTCGTGGTGTTCAATAATTAGATTTGTACTGGCTAGTTTTTTTCTGATTAAAATCAAAACATAAAAATATACATTCTGTTTTGTGATTCGGGAGGTTAAATAAAACAATTGAAAATTAAATTATTTTTTATGCCTATCCTTAATGTGTTGTAAAAAATTGATGATAAAATGAAAACAAGTAATGTACGTTTTCCGCTAAAGGCAATTTTTATTTATTTATTTTAGCGGTCGCTTGATGTTGAATGTGAATGCGGTTGTACAATATTTTGGAAAGAACATAGCATTTGAAGCTATTATACGAGTATTTACATACTCTGGATGATTTTTTAACCAAAACATTTTTTTCCGTTACGATCGACTTACAGTATATTACAGTTTTAGTATACAGTATTGATAACAGATACATTTAATACGTTTCTAACGATTCGTCACAGTACTTTACCGAGATAGTAAAACAAAATATATTATTATTTCCATTGGTATTGGTCATTGAAAAGTGGCGGTTGTGGAGTCACGTGATGTGAGCATACTCGTATGACATGTTTATTAACGCGCGTGACATCATGTTTCCTTAGTTACAAGTGTCTGTGCATAAACTGTCACATTTTAAAATTCATTATTTCCGGGTGATTGAAGTATTAAACGTGCTGAACGCGGAAAATATATTTCCTTACAAGGGCATAACTAGTTTACATCAATTTACTGCTTTTGATATGGAGCTCACTTTACGAGCATCATAAATGAAGAGTTCAATGCGGAGAGGGGGTTTTTCGACTCTTTGTAATTTAACAGATCTTGCCAAGTTTATTTATTTACGCCCATTACAGGTTTTTTACATGGACATTTACAAATAACATTAAAAAGGTACATATCTATTAAAATGGATAATATAAAAAGAATTAACATAATTTGAGGCTTTTATCCAGAGTTAAATAGCTTCAAATAACCTAGCTCTACTCGATGAAAATACCCTACTAGTTAGTGTATGCTTATACTGTAACAGTGATGTGCCAAATATGTCAACAACATCCAAGTATTTGTTCCGCAGGTGTTGAATCCGTCGCATAAAGGAATAATATTGCGACGCTGAAGTTGAATTGTCACAACAAAATGGTAAGTAGTGTTTTACTACCAGGTACATGAAAAGCAATCAAATATAACAGTTCAGGGGTATAAAACATTGAATTAACTATCTTAAAGGTTAAATGTTAAACGGAAAATAATTCTACATAATTTAACTTAATTTAATGAATAAAGTAGATACTCGTAGTGTATGCATTTTCTAGGATTACCCAGTCTAAAATTAAAGTATCTTAAAAATTTACGTTGGATTCTTTCAATAGTGTGAATGAACTTCATTATTCGGAGACCAAACTGTAGAATTGTAGTCGATATGACTCCTCACTAGTGAATAGTGTATTCATTTTCTAGGATTACCCATTCTAAAATTATAGTATCTTAATAATTTACGTTGGATTCTTTCAATAGTGCGAATGAACTTCATTATTCGGAGACCAAACTGTGGAATTGTATTCGATATGACTCCTCACTAGTGACAAATATAATGTTTTTATAGTATTGATATTATTGAAGTCACTTAAAATAAAGCCTATGATGCTAAGAGGGGGAATAATTAAAATGAACAATGGAAAATACACCTTTCCGCTTATATTTAATTTTATTATTTTATAAACCCGTTTCTACATTAAGACATTTAAATGTGATCAAGTAACTTTTGAATACAAGTGAATCCAAGTTTTTTTTTACTTGACTTATCGACCTTACAAAAAGATGCGAGGAAAAGTAAGAAAAAATGTAGGTAGAAATGGATAAAAATGATTGCTATCGATCTTTACAATTTCTTTCAGATTTTCCCTGACAAGTAATACGTATAATGTTTTAAAACATATAGTACATGACATGGAAATTGGATAGTTGTAATCCTGCAGTGTATATAAATCGGTTCCACGACAAATCAATACACGCATGAATCGCCACACTTTTTAAAAGTGATATAATGTCATTTAGTATACGAAAACAAACAAACAAAAAACTAGCCCGAAAACCAATCTTCCTACATCTTCTTCCCCCTTTCCTACTCAGGTTGGGGACCCATCGCATCGACAAGGCGCCTCCAGACGTCCCCGTCCTGTGCTATCCGTCCATGATAGGTTCAGCTTCTCCTCACACAGCCTCTAGAGTTCTCTCACCTGTGTATGGGGGCCCACTGGACGTCTTCCCTCTAGAATAGCACTGAAAATTTTCAGCGGAATTCCACCTTCTGGCATTTTTAATATGTACCCAAGCCACCTCAGTTGCGGCTTTTCTATGAAGAGTAACAGTGGTTTGATGTTTAGCTCCTCCGGGGTCATCGAGCTTCTTATTCGATCCCATTCTGTGACTCTTCCAACTCCTCTCAAAAATCTCATTTCGGCAACTTGGACCCAGGAACGTGTTCAAAATTTATTATTAGGTTATCGGGATATCATCACTTATTAAAAAAATGGCGATTCATACGCGAGTTGAATTGGTGAATGTGCTATTTTGGAGCCTTTAATAAGCTGCAAAGATATCGCTGTATAACCTTGAACCCTGTACCACAACTGCAATCCGCAAAATTAGATTTCGTGGCTACCGAGAAAGGCGCAATAGGAAATAAAAACATTTGACGAGAAGATCTTCTGCTGTCACAGCGACCTGAGTTCTGACCTCCAGTTCACGGAGCAGATCCGGTGCATCATGCGGCCCACGGACGTGCCCGAGAAGGCTGCTCCGCGGCCTGCTGTGGTCCGCCCCCCACAAGGATACCACCGGCTGGGGCGAGAAATAGACGACACGCTGATGTGGTCTTTCCAGATCCTGAAGCCGGCCGACGAGCGCCACCTGGCGTATGGGCAAACCAACACCGAGCGTCCCGTCACGCAGCCCAGGGGAGTCACCAACAAAGACAAAGAAGATTGGAAGATAGGATCAGTACCCCCGGCCCCCGTCCTCACCCGCCGCCCAACTTCACATAAATCCTATCATTCGTATTAGCGTCTTGCAATATATCGTAAGGAATAAATACAGATAGCTTCTATTATTTTTTTTTTCAATTAAACATGTATGAAAACTTAGACCAAGCCGTATTTAGTTTTGATAATTTAACTGCATCCTTTATATAAATAATGTGTAATGATAGTGTCCAAAAAAAAAATGTCATAGATTTAATATAGGAATAATGTAAGAATAGGAAGTAAGATTTGTAAAGCGCCCTTGAGGTGATTTTTCACAAAAACGGCGCTATAAAAATCATCCGAATATTATTATTATTATTATCCGGTCACCATAGAAATCATAGAAATTCACCGAGACCATCTGAGGAGATAATCCTTTAAGACGTAGGTACATATACAGGACATCAACGTTGGGGTACACGAGAAACCGGGATACAGGCGGGAAACTTAACTAACATATCGAGATAAGACGGATATCTCAGAAAACATGTCTGAATAAACATGACATCATATGCCTACACGAGTAACAACGAAGGATTTTTTTTTAAGTGAAGAGGCAATCAATCAATGATGAAATGTCCGGCTTTAGAAATTACGATTCTATCTAAATTCTTACATCAATACGTAGACTTGTTAGGCGTAAAACGAGAGATTACGCAGACACGTAGATTACGTCGATATATAGCGTCAAAATCAAATATTATTATTGGTGGCGGGGTCCTCTAAACTTTCGCCAGACAAACTGAGCGACCGCTTAGCTTACACAAACCCAACTATATATAACTTTGGATCACGATAGACAGTTAAGACATTTGTTTAAATTAACCATAGATGAGTATTGAACTTCCAAAATGATGTCCTCGTAGTTATTTACAGTTCAGCATCATTAGCATTGCTTCATTAACAAAAAAGCAAACTATTCAAGAACTGTTCAATTTCAATATAACAATGTGTAATATAAAAGAATAATAAATAAGATAGCTACTAAATGCAAGATATAAATAATATAATGTAATATTAAGTAATATGATATATAATAAAATTATTAAAATAGGTTAAGAGTAATATGTATGTATGTAATTAATTAATATAATATGTATGTAGTTAATTAATATAATATGTATGTAGTTAATGAATATAATTTGTATGTATGCAGTTAATTAATATAATACGTATGTAGTTAAGTAAAGAAAGTGAAATAATTATGTATTTCTTTTGAGTTAATAAATAAAAAAAATTTTAAAAAGAGAAAAAAAAAACAACGTAGATCTAAGCTTTTCAGTCTGTTAAATTAAGCATTCAAAGCAAGTAAATTTTATGTCAACGCTGTCAAAATAATGGTGACATGGGATTGACTAATCCTTTGCTAAGTCTTCGGCTAAGGGTGAACGTTCACTCAGTTTGAAAAGAAAGCAAATTTCATTGAACACTCGATACTAATTACAAATTTACCCAGCGTTAGTTGATTGCAAACAACTCGGAAGGTGAGTTAAAAATGTAGAGTCCAGATCTCCATCGATAAGAAATCAAATCATAGTTTATGGAGCGGTAAAATAGCGATAACTTTTACCAAAGAGTGGAAAAAAATTACACACGAGGTGATTTCTGTAGCCCAATTTAATGGCATTTCACCTCAAGTACGCTTAATCCAATGTCTCAGCCAATATTACACAATCAATTTGCTATGATAATCTATTCGGGTGTGCTACTCTCACTTCAAAATTCTCTCACGGTTGTTGTTATACAATGTGACAAGCGTAACTACCCAGACGAAAATGTGGGGTTTCGGATGAAAAAATGTTGTGAACTGTAAATAACAACGACAATAATAATTATGGTTTTGGTTGATTGTAATAAACGAGAGTTTTAAGGTTTAAAAAGGAGAAGGATAATCAAACACTTACCGAATGATGTAGAGACCGAACATGCTCCTCGAAAAGTAGTTTTTCTTCTCCCAACAAGAGACCAGTTCAAGCAATTACTCTCAGATTACTGTCAGATCACTGTGATCCATTTTTCAAAAGATTGTGTTTGGTTTGGGAAGGTAAGGACTAGATAAATAGCAATTAAGGTGAGAATCAAACACATTATCATTTCAGAACCTAATAGTTGTGATAAATGTGTTTATAGTTTGAGTGACCTAACTAACCGTTTGCAATGTAACGTGTATTAGAGCTACTCGTATATCCTCGAAATAGAAAGGATGCAAAAGAGATTTATACGTTATGTAAGGAAATATATACAGGTGGACCTCGACTTTCGCACATGATTGGTTCCTGAAAATGTGTGCGAAAGTTAAATGTTCGAAAGTAGACGGATGTAAAAAAAAAAAAAAAACACCTAAAATTTTATTTATCAAAAAATACTAACTAAGTAGATATTAAATAAAAATTATAATCTCTTAATAAACTTGTCAAGGGTTAGTTGTATTTTACTACTTTTTCTTTTCTTCATAGAACTCTCTGTTCTGTAACATGCAGTACTATTATGTATCGCCCTACGCACTTGAGATATGAGTTCTCCATTGGGATCACATTTTTTCATAATATTAAAAAATGTCTCCAGTTGCGTAAAAGCTTCGTTCATGATTTTTATTGTTAAGGTCTTGATGTTTTCTTCTGGTTCTTCTTCCTCACTTTCAATTTGTATACTATTTTCGTTCTCTTGTCGGTCCATCAGAAATTCATTAGTCAAGGGTTCAAAACGAGATTCAATCATCTCATTAACATCTTCACTGTTAACATCTAGGTTTAGTTCGTTCATTAGGTGAACTATCTCAAGTGTGATGGTTTCTGGAGTTTCATTAAAATTTATGAAATCACTCATCATTTGTGGACATAGTTGCTTCCACGAACCTTTCATTGTTGACTCTTTTATTTCAGCCCATGCGTCTCCAATATTGTTTATTGCGTTCCATATGTTATAATTCTTCCAGAAATCTTTTAATGTGGGCCCACCTTCCATATCAGTTGCCTTGATGGCCTGATTCATTATCGACCGCATATAATATCGTTTAAAAGTAGCTATCACCCTTTGGTCCATGGATTGTATGAGACACGTAGTATTGGGGGGGAGAAACCCAACATTGATTTCTGGGTATAAATTTTGTAGAGATTTTGGGTATCCTGGAGCATTATCTAATAATAATGATTTAAATGGTAAATTATAAACTTCACAATAATGTTTTACTGCTGGTACGAAATGTGAAGTGAACCATTGTTTAAATATTAAAGCAGTAACCCAGGCTTGGATTTCCAAATGACGAAAGCAATGTTTTTATCTTTCCATTTCGATGCTCTAGGATTTTCTGCTTGATTAGCTAACATTGGCTTCAATTTTAAATCACCAGCTAAATTTCCACCAAGAAGCAATGTCAATCGGTTTTTAGAAGGTTTATTACCAGGGGCAACTGATTCGTCCTTTGATAAGAATCTACGATTAGGCATCTTCTTCAAATTAAAAATTGACTGGAGTTCCTTATTGTAAGTATAAAGCAGGTATGAAAGGAAGCCAATATTGGCTGATGTCGCGCAGTCAACAGATATGTGGTGTGTCCTTTGGCAATTACTCGCAGCTTTTCCAGCATAAGCTCAATTGTTGAATGTATCGTAAACCCAGTTCACCAGTAATCTGTAGAGACATGAGAAAATGTCGCATTTGCGATTTCGCGAATTTTCACGTGATATTCTGGTATTTTAAAATAAGAAATGAATGTTGTTTGTACGTTGTTGTATACGTTCTACATATTTCTTTGTCTATGATTTTGACAAGCCATGCATAACGTGCGTTTAGAACGCAACAAACTTCATCTCGAAGACACCGCGTGTTCTTTTTTGGATAAAAAAATATGTGTATATTATGCACGACTTTTGTTGCAAAATTTCAAAAAGGGAACATAACACTAACGTTTTTGCTGAAAAATAGCCCCATTTCAATCAATATTCCAAGAATAACGCGAATTTCACCGAAAACTAACACCACTTTTCCCAAACTAATTTTTCAGTTCTCTAGTAATCTGTTGTTAGGGCTATTAGTTTAGTTATGTTTTGAATTGGTTCCAGTGTTTCCAGTTGTGCAGAATTTTACCTACGAAGGATATAAAGATGTTTCTAAAAGTCGTTATACAATCAATCAGCCGTCTTGGTATTCAGTAATTTATTTTCATTACTAAAGCTGTCATATCATCAAGACAAAAGGAAATAATATATTACAAAATGAGGTTATTTATCGGTAGGAATATGTATGTGTTGTCTAACTAATTAAAAAGAAGCACGTGTTTTAATTAATTAAGTGGTTTACCCTCCCGTGAGATTCGTGGAAAATAAAGGAGCATCTAAAACGAAGACCAACTTCTGTAAAAAGAGGTCTTAACAACAAATAATATGATAGCCATTTAAAACTAACGAAGTGGCTGCGAGCCGAGTTCAAACAGTTCAAAGCGCTTGATTCTTGATGGGAACGAACATCAATAATTTCTCAGAACCATTTTTTTTTCGGCGTCTGGGAAAATATTGGAATCAATGATTCGTGATGATGATTTTTTAGTGTGTTCTTACAACGACCGGAGAGAATGACATCATACAAGCAACTGACATGTGTTCCGTGTTGCCAGTAGAGTGGCCAGGCGGCCAGGCAGCCAGGCAGCCAGGCAGCCAGGCAGCCAGGCAGCCAGGCAGCCAGGCAGCCAGGCAGCCAGGCAGCCAGGCAGCCAAGCAGCCAGGCCATGGGTTTTTGTTCAACTGTATGTTGGGTAAATTCTGCAAAGAAAAGTAACACAAATCTGACTAATCGCGGGTTGTCTGCTCTAAAAATTGCACGACTTTTGTGTCCGAATGTTCTAGGTAAAATATTTTCATTTCGTTTTTTAATCATTGAAGATAATATTAACAGATCTCAAATGAAACACGAAACAGAAAGACACAGAAAAAAAAAAAAAAGGTCACAGCCGCATCTGGGATTCGAACCCAGAACCTCTCGGTCTATCCGAGACCTGCGCTCTAACCAATTGAGCTAATGCCACCTTACGTAATTTTTATCGATATCATTTGACCGGTCAGTGGCTGAGTTAGCATCGCGTTTGGGCCTCACCCAGGCGTCGTGAATTCAATTCCTCGGCTGGCTAAGTCCTCCATTTACGACACAAGCAACATTTTCCTCTTACTGTAAAAATTGTTAATCATTTTTTTAATGTTTGATACTGTATTTTTTTATAGGCTTATAAAAAGACACAGCAAAAAATGCCCGGTTAAACGAAGGCCAAGGTGTATTCTACTTAAAGTATTTAATTAAATCATCTATGATATTTCTAGGTCATCAAATTCTCAAACCGAAAACACATGATTTTGCATTACTTCCCATTGCATCGCCTTAAGAACTGTTAATAACATCTTACAATATTAATGTCTTAGAGTCACGTGGTAATCACCGTGTAGACGCGAATAGTAAAAATGATAATTTCCCCTCACACGCAAGAGGCTACAATTCAATTCGTACCACGATGAACATATTGTGTTCTTTTTGTGTGTGTTCAAAACTGTTCTGTTTTATCAGCGCGGGGGTGTGCAATGCCAAAATGCAGTAAAAATCACGGCAGCGAGTTTTAATCTGCTGGACTTTATATTGTTATTCCAATAAAAATATAACATTTTTATTATGATCTACGTTCCTATTTAAGTTTCGAATTAACGAAATGCTAAAAAAAAATATTAGCTAATGCCATATTGTTTGAACGTCATTTTTCAATTTATGGATAAGAAGAAAAGTTTTTAAAAGTAGTTTTTTTTACAGTACTGATTTTATTAAATAATTTCCCTCAAGCCCTATATCATCTTTGGGGATGCTGTTTGGAGGGTCATTTAGAGGATAGGAAGGAGTGAACTCGAGTCTTGAAAATACCCATATTCCACAGCCGAGCTGTTGAATACAAGAACGAGTCGTAGAAGTGACCCGTTCTCATGCGACAAATGTCAACCGTGTGCAAATGTTGGGCGCGCATTTGGCTTGTTTCCCGACTATGCACCGGTGCCGAAGGGATCATCGATGCTAGTTCTTCAGAGCATCTTCTATTAAAATACCGGTAAAACAAGGACAGCATTCCCACCTGACGTCTGTGCTCCAAAGATTGCAATCCATTTGTTAAGATAGGCAAACCTATCAAACGGACCGCCCGTTTCTGCACAGAGTCAAGGGGTTTTTTCAGATATTTTGGGGCTCCCGACCAGAGGTGGCTGCCAAATTCTACAGTGAGGCGCACTTGCGATTTGTACAGGGTCAGTAGTTGTATACTATTAAAGCGGTTGTATACTGAGCTGGTCACTTAAGGTTACACCAAGCTATACTCGTAAATGGAGGGCTTGTTGGGAAGATCGCTTTCATTAAAGGAGACTAAAGGGGGTCAAAGCCGGGTAGTAAATTCCAATCATTTCTATATAATAGTGTCACTATTTGTTTTATTTATAGATATGTATATATGTATATATTTATAGATTTATACGAACATTGTAATAAATAAGACGTATTTTATTGAAATGAAACAATAGATGACGAGCTCGGGAAAATATGCCTTAGCAACCAACATCTTGAATAAAATTACAAATATCTACATACGACTGATAGTGCTGATTACTGAATACATATTTAAATTTGAATGGGAATGGGAATAGTCGGAATAGGCAAAATTACAAAATGTTGATACTCGTAAAATTGACAAACTGAATCCTAACGACTTCATATTGTCGACGAATTTCAGTGCATTGCTGTTTTGTAATTGGGACTTACCGACTGTATCAATAGTTGTTAGTTTGCTGTTCAGCAAGACGATGAAGTTTTGCCTGAAGAAGACGGAATTGACTCTCACTCTGGTCATTGGTCATGCCTTTCAGCCAACAACGCGAGTCGCGAGTAGGTCCTCACAGCAATACACGAATGTCGTGTTTCTGATACTTTTAAGGCACTTGCTCGAAAGACAGTAACAAATAGTTTTGCACAGAGAGAAATATCTGGTTATGGAAGAAACCTATTCATTAAGTTGCCTTCAACTTGTTGGGATAATCGCCGAAAGCCCGAGTAAGAAGAGTCTATCAGTAAATCGATTCCACTGATTAAAAGCGACAATTCGAGTCTTTGGTTACGTATCTTGGAGTGAGAAGATCAAACGTACCGTTTTATGAAATGAGTTTGAACTAGGTTCACGCTTGAAAGGTTGTGATCCCATACGTGTTATTGTTGTGTACATTCTGCATTGGTCGCGGTGGTTTACTCGGTAATCGGTGACGACATCGCTTTACCTTTCGTTGAGCGCTCGGTGTGTTGGATTCCGAGAAGAACAACTTGGCACGGGTAATACGAGTACGTTTTACTTGCGAAAGTGATGACAAAGGAAGAATTGGAATTGACTGCTTTCCGCCATACTTTGCAAGCATAAAGAGGCTCAGACAAAAGAAAGCTACCAAGGGGAGAGCGGAGAAACCCTGTTATTCGAGTTACTTCAGCATTCATTAATTCGGCTTGCAGAGGTTCAAAACATTAAATTTAAAGGTGGGCCGCCGCTGCTCCCGGCATCTGCTCTGTCGAATGCCGAATCGTTTCCGCCCAGTCATCGAAGCACCGAAAAATTGGCCGACAAATATTTTGATGGGTATGCAAATTCCATCTCACATGATGCGAATCTCATTACACGGTTCGATCGGTCAACACACAGCGAAACAATCATTATTCACTAATGTAATTAGAGACGGAGCATTCCTGCTGAGGCTGGAAGGTGGCTCGTGTCTTCCGTGGCAATATATTACCAGTACCAAAATAGACACAGACGTTGGAAAAAAAGATGACGGAAATTCCGGAGAAATGAGACCATTATAATCTAGGAGAAAAGACAAGTTTAATGGGGTAGTTCGAATAGTCTTTTCAATGGAAATGTGGTGTAAACAGTTCAGACAATACATACTTGTACAGACACTGATAATCTAAAGTGCTCATTCAAAACAACCAGGAAGAGTACGATTTCATTGATTAATGATCATTTCAGATGATAAAACAATCATATTTCTTACAAGATTTCACGTTTTACACTTCACAAGGCATAACATTGCATTTGCATAAACTAAACAGTTCAATTAATATGCAAGCTGAGCGGCAAATCAGTGTAAGGTAACAACACCCAACACCACCAACGGCGGAAGAGCATTGTTCTTGCCACAGGAAATGTCTCCATATCAGACCAAATTATGTCAACACCGGCATTGTTTCCTGGTAGCGCTTGCTTCTTTCTACTTTACCAGTTTACCTGCATCTTAACCAACCAACTAACTTGTGGAAACATTTGACTAATTAATTTATTCTTGATCTGGTATATAGTATACGAGTGTGCATACCCTGGAGATTCCCTGAAGTTCTACGAGTATATATGGCTTAACTCGTTGGCATTTCGTTACGGTTCCGAATGTTGGTTCCATGGTTAGCAATTCGTTTAGTGGAACACCAGTTAAATAAATACTTACTAACTTATTGATTCATTAAACTAATTCATTTATTCTTGATTTGGTGTAGATAATTGTATACCCTGCAGGCACCTTGGAATTTATATGCATGGCTTGGCACCATTGCATCCAACTGTTCATTAAAGGACGTTCATTTCATGGCGGAAACTCAGTCAAATAAATTTAAAGTATATTTCCATTATAGATTATTATCTATTATTTATCGCCGGCACACATCGCAGAATAACGGCGGTAAACACTAGACCTATAACTATGGTGTCAAGGAGATAGCTGGAGGAAAAAAAGCGGGAAATAGTTTGATTGCACAGCGAATGTCGTATCACCATTACGTTTCTATAAATTTCCTATAAAATCGGGTCTACCGATTCCATATATGGGTCAAATGGCGTGGGGAGAGGTAACTGGGGTACCACGAGGATAAACATGAAACACTATCTACCAGTTCATACAACACAGTGACTGTTGTCAACTTAGCATCATTACGTCATACGATAACGTCGCTTTAATATATTTTAAAACTATAACGATTCGGTTTTAATGACATCATAATTAGAGCTAATTATGGGAAATACAGTTCAGCGGCGCTGGTGATGTTAGAATGTACAGTTCGCACCGCCATCGCCACCGGTACCGAGGCCCAATTTGAGAGTGCCATCGCGAACGTTCCGAATACATGCGAGTATTAATTTCTGCAAAGGAATGCAGATATACGAGAAAGAAAATGGGATCACATTTCTCTACGGCGCTATTCAAACCACCTCATGCTTCCGAACTGGGTTTATAGTCCAAACATAACTTTTACAGTCTCGGCCATTTATTCGCATCTGCTCGTTGCGAATTATTCTCAGTTTGGTAGTTTCTTACGAGAAAGATCCTATTTTATTTTCAATAGCATTCTGCATGGAGAACCGGTCAACGAAATGTATGCCGAATCGACGTGAGTGAGATCAACACGAATATCGGAGACATTATGTTTGGCGACAAGCGATTTGGGGAGGAGGGAAATCACTTAAATCTACTACAAAATCATTATACCCGGCTTTGGCTTTGAGTTTAAAGCCTATCTTCTTATTACACAATTGAAAAGTATGAAACAAACAATATGGCTTAAGTTGTTAATGAATGTTTCAAAGTTAGCAGTTGAAAAGTGTTGCATTGACCCAGAAATTCTTGTAAATTTCATGAGCCGCTGTTCCGAGATATTTTACTGCTTCAGCACAAACATTTTCTATTTCACAGTTAAAATTTCACGTAACTGGTTTACTGAAATCACTCTTAGCTTGAATTGCGCAAATTTCGGAGCTCCCAAAACAGCTCGTAGGCTATCACATCGCAATCTCGGTGATGTCCGGCCCTTGTTCAGTGTCCATCTCCTGATCTCCCCCCAGAGGTCAGTCAACAGTTGTAAGAATTCCAGTAGCGGAGACACGAACACTCCATATAAGGCCCAGCCCACAGCTGTCTGAGTGACTCACGACCCACGGGGCAGGCGGCCGCCAATTATGGCAGCGGGAACCACAAATTACTACACAGCAAAATCTACTCTGCGAACTGCAGACCATGCAACGCGACATACATCAAGCATGCAGGCATTATATATACCAAGTCTCTTGGAGCACACACAACAATAACGACAGCTGTTAAGTCAGTTGTGTAAGGTCCATCCACCTGGCAATCGACAATACAACACCCAAACTAAGCAACACCAGAGCATATTAAATGACGAAAACCACCCTCAAAACATACTTGTACGAGTAATACAGTGATCTTATAAAAACTATCATCTATAGCTAATTTCTTATCACTAGGTATCTCCAACCCAGCAGAGCAGCAGGCAGCGTTGATATGGTGTCACCTTCTGTCCGAGTTCTGGTGAAATACTTGAACTCGAAATACTGTTGAAAAAATAACCAATAACGCTACTGAAAACATTACCAGGTGTAGCTGATAAGCCAACAGTGAGCAGCGTACACCGTATCGATGTGTGTGTTTTAGCAATAATACACCATTTGTCAACAGTGAGCGAAGCAAATATTCGGAAAGACGAAAAAACTCTGCCACATGAAAATATTTTCAGGTGAAGAACAACACGATTATAACCGCAGAATACATATTGTATGGAATAAAGTGAATTACGATACTAATAAGTTATTAATGCTGGTTTACTTTGGGGTCTGGAACGTGCCCCAAGGGCCCGTTCCATGCCGTGTCCCGCGCCCCCAGCATAATAAATATCAATTTCGGGCCCTTGTTTACCATACGTGGCAGTTCAATTAACTTCCTAGTCGGGCAGAAGTGCATCTGTTAAAGTGCACTCCAAACACACACCACCGCGTTCTTGACCGACGATGCTCGACATGCATTTCAATTTAAGATCAGTGCGTCATTGTGATAAGGCCGCAGACGCGGAATCATTCGAGCCATACTCGTACAATATGCTCTTGTTCAAACCCGCGACGAGCAAAGCTCACTTGCAACACTTCGGTCATAGTTTAAAAGCAAAAATGATTAAACTGTCTATCTTTAGCTATAAGGTCACAGAGTATTATGTCAACAGTCAACGATCTATCAATCTGAAAAATCTAAATTTGATTCAGATCAATAGGACTTATCGAAAGACATAACAGGCACGTGCCGGTATAGTAATTATCCGAAACTTATTACCTACCGGTTATGATTTATGGTACAAAGAAAACGATTCAAGTTTCAACCTAAGAGAACAAGCGTTTCCTTTACACCACATCATAATGTGCAACAAATTATATTCACTGAAAGGTTTGTATTGTGGGTGAAGGAAACCATTAATAAGCCAACCTAATGTTAAGGTACTCCCTCGAGTAAAAAAACGAACAATTTGATTTGAGTGCCCGATTTCCAGAGCTCGTTCCTGACCGCTACTAAAATGTTTTCGTAACAAAGAACATGTGTATTTTATTTGATTATGAATGATGGATAGACTACATTCAACATTACTTTTATCAGTTGGTTTTGTAGCCGATAGCGAAATAAAGTTGGCAATAAAATACTAATAATATTAAATAGCAATCAAACAAACTGATCGAGATTTCAGTGGGAAGTTATTTACTGTCGCAAAACGCTTATCGAATCAATGCACTTCATCATTTTACATGATTAATAATATTAATTAACTTTCCTGCGAGAGACGCGTCAGTCGCGTAATTTTTAATTGAGATGCAGTTTGGTCAAAAGTTTTCGAGTTGGCGGGCACTTTCACCGCAATTTCTAAACTTCTATGATACAGAAAGAACGGCATAACGACCCAGAAGACAATTGCACAAGCATGCAAGAATAGTGTATAGCATCTTTAGCGGTTAACGCTAACTACCATACATCGGTGGTATACCGTTTTTGTCGAGTTAAACCGTCCGTTACCGCTAATATTGTAACGGATGATAAATATTTTATGTTCTACATTCTCCGGTAGTTGTGCGTTCGGTGCTTTGTTGGCTTCAAGCCTATCGGAACATTTCATGCACTGGAAAAATGAATCTGCAAACAAGAGACGTGATTCTTGTTAGCGGTTTCAAAAGAACATAAACATTGACTGACTTCACAGTATTGTCCCAAGTCATTTAAAAAGTTGTATTTGAAATAATTACGATAGAACAAACTAACCCTAAAACAGATCCGAGTGATTTAACACGATTAATAAGGCAATCTTACAAAATAAAAAAATAATGACATGTTCTGTACATTCCGAGGGTAACCGCTCTCCGGCAAAGGCGAGGGGAGTCTCAAGTCTCGAGCCTCGACAATGACACCATTTCACACGATTGAAAGATTGCTGGTGGAACTTCCAGTGAACTTGGTGCTTAGCACACTCTTCGTTACTCTGCCATTTTCCAATACAACACTGATAGGAAGGGACGTATAAAAACACAAGTTCATAATTCGTGTAAATTGGATTTTGTGTGATGTTTTCCTATAAATGTGATTTGAAATTAATTACTTCAAGATTCTTATGCGAAATGGCTTTAAATCTTTCACAGGTGACATCGTAAAAGGTACCAATAGCTATACACTGCACGATACAGACCGAACCCTCGGATAAGGAATGTATGAGAATGAGAACATGTAAAAAAAAAAAACAATATAAACAAATATGTTTGGAAACTAATATTAGGTATTTACATACCTTATGCGAATTAACGTTCCTTACAACTATACCTACGAAGGCGGTAATTTACTGAAAATTAGTAATATTACTGTAAAACAATAGCTGTAAATAAAAGCTACGGTTAATATTCGTAACTCAATGAGCTACGAGTATGTGGGTTATTAGTAATTGTTTTGATTGCGTGACAATGCGTCGATTGATTATTGATAATAAATGGATAAAGTTCCGTTCCATCTTGATTCTCGACGTCCATAGCGATATAACTAACGCCATGTACTCGTACTCGTATCTAACAGTAAAATCGACAGGTTACAACGAACAGAGGGCAAGATTGGCTGTTACTGCGAATGAATTAAAATATTTTAACGTTTGGAGATATGCTTTATAATGACTTATGGTTAATATAAAACAGAAATCATAACGCGTACGTTTATTGTCATGATAATAAACGTGGATTCAAATGGATCAGATGTAATTTACACGAACAAGCTGCGTGTGCAGGGATTATGTGCGATCTACCGGTAGAATGATACGTATTACCAAGTATAAGGCTTCTTTCAATCTATGTTTTATAACATTGGCTACATAGGTTCTACAGCCGTGTTATGTGAAATGGAATTATATTGTGTAACCTGCTGTATAAAAATTAAATGATTTAGTTATTGGGTACCTACAAATTGCAGGCCACGAGAATAAAGAGTACAGGCTACATGGCTACAAGGTACAGTGCTACAAGACAGGGCTGCAAGGTACAAGGCTGCAGGCTACAGTACTATAAATAGTTGACCGTAAAAAAGAAAAGTGTTTTTTAACAAAAATCAGTATCCACACTTTGACAGTGGATAGGTTTAATAACGGTTTTCATAACAAACTAAAGCCGCGTCTCCTACGAATGTTTTTTGAAAACATTTACACAAAAACACAGAACAAAGGGGCGTTACCGTAGACATTTGTGTGTGCATATACAATGTTTTTGCTTTTCGTCACCGATGGAAAACATTCCCCCCGCGGGTGAAGAGGGGAAGGGTTTGTTTCATTTTTTAATAACCACCTATAAAGTTATATAAAAAAAATATTTCTGCCCTGTACTCTCTTATTTTATTTGCTATTTCTTACAGCCCTCATATTTAGAACTTTTTACAGGTCACATTGTGACAAACACGTTCATTGATATTTACATTGTTTTTTTATTGAAACAATAAACAAAACAATGTTATTTTACTCCAACCTATAGAAATATGTAGTACGTTCAAAAGATTATTCTAGAACTCATCTTGTCGTCTACATAAAATATTTTATTTTTATCCAAAACAAAACATTTTAGCAGGAGACGGAATGTGTATGAAAACAAATGTTTTGTGCAATATTTTGAAAAAAACCTTCGCAGGAGACCCTGGTTTAGGCAGTTTGAATAGGGGCGACCAAGCAGGTGGGCTGTGTGTGGTAGCCAGTCACATTATACGAGTAGTATGAACATGCTAGGGTGGGGAGAATACGTATAAAGAATACTTGCGTTTGAAACCAAAATAATTCAAATTAGCTGTTCAAATGTACGGTTGGGACACATGGACATAATGAAAATGTGTGCAATTGTGTACACGTGTCCAAACTCTAGCACCTTTTATGGGCGTAAATTATAAGTAGGTACCGTGTATTGATAGGCGACAGGTAATCCATTACTGATTATCTCACTGACGCTGACCCAATAAACTGCCTTAGTGAGGTTGGGCAACGCTGGATGAAGGCCTTGCTAAGGCGTCTTTCAACCAACCAACAGATGGCGGGTTATTATGTCTGGTTAGAAAATAATGACGTTATTTTTGTGATGCCATGGCGGATTTTTTTATGCCTGCGTACTTTATGACATTTTGGTAACAACAAAGGTCAAACAAAAATTCATGACTATAAAGCAGACGGTTCACATAATGAAGCAGCAAAAACTCTAGAACGGTGAGCTCTGGCGCTGCGAAATTTCCACAGAATTTTCTGTCTAGTAATTTAAGCGCCCCCCACAAAAACGGCGCTATACAAATCATCCAAATATTATTATTATTTTTATTATTAAAGTCAATGCACCTATTTTCAGTTATCAGAGTCATTTGTACAACAGGAACTATGTACTCGTATGTCGCTAAGAAATATACCGACACCACAGAGGAAACAATACATTGAGATGCCTTAACACGCAAGGGAAACAAACCAAAATAAGGGGGGCGAGCTAGGCGTACCGCCAATTTAAGTAAAGGTTCGATTTGACCCATCGCAAGTCTATTAATTCTGACGTTAGTGACTGAAGACCGTGACAATTTGAAGTGTGCCGTTTTTTATTTTTTATTTTTTTTATTTCTTACAAGCATCAATTTTTCAGCGCTCCTCAGTGAAATTATAGGGGAAAATGAAACAAATATATTATTTATAAACAAGAATCCAATAGGTAGTGGACAAAGTCGAGTAGTAAAACTTGTAAGTTGCAAATAATTCAGCAGAAATATTATGTTTGGCCTCCCCAGACACTGCAGCGCATCCAGTATGTTCGCGGAGGGGCGAGTTTCCGGTTTTGCAGCCCTAATAAGATCAAGGGTGGCTGGAATGAGGGAAAGAATCAGAATAACTATTCTTACAGTATTGTGTTCTGTTTATCATTTGTCTATACTTGACATTATTATTTTAGTATTCTAAAGATTCCTGATGAAGAAAGCATCGCTTTCGAAACATGTTGATATGTGTATATTAGTAAATTGGTGAATACAAAATAATTTTGAATCATTTTATTAATGATGACGCCACGAAGTGAATATCAATATTTTGAAGAAATTATAATTAATTTTGTTTTTAATTTAAAAAAAATACATTA
Organism: Halesus radiatus; assembly: GCA_022606495.2. NCBI lineage: Eukaryota > Metazoa > Arthropoda > Insecta > Trichoptera > Limnephilidae > Halesus > Halesus radiatus. The sequence goes on along the minus strand of JAHDVE020008707.1, from coordinate 26,814 downwards.
ATTATATTAGGTACTTGGGCTAGATTTTTTTGCGTTCATGGCTTTTCATAACTTTTAAAAAGTGTGCTAAATTGTCCTGGAACCGATATTTTATCACAAAAGTCTCAGATGCACGACTTCTTGAGGGTTTTCAAAAGCCTTCACCCGATCATTAATATACAAAATTATCAAAATTCGAGGTCAAAGGCCATTCTCAGTAAATGTCACAACTCATGCTGGTGGTTGGAAGTGGGAAGATCCGTGAATTAAATAAGATAATAGGCAGGTAAGTACTTAGTAAGTGCGTGCAAAGTAGGTACCTTCTTATCCACAATACATAGACAATATTTCAGATAAGCTACAACACGAATTAAAATAACACACAAGTTAACAGAACGACAAGGAGATTGTCATGTCATTTTCAAGATTGCGACAGGGACGGATTGTGGCCACGGAAAATTAGGCCAATTGTGTTGGAATATAAAATTAGCTAGAGCTAACAAAATCCATTTCGCATCAATGGCAATGTTGACTCTGTTTACATTATGACATGTATAAGGAACTCCAGTTCTACTTTTTTTTAAAATCTATAATGACGGTGAAACTTAAATATCAGTATACTTCGTTTTGTTTTTCTAAAGTTTGTTTTCATGGTTCAAATAATTTTCAAAGTTTGAATTATCAAAGACCGCCAAAACGCTCTTAATCTATGGTCGGTCGGTTTTGATCAGTTTTGAGGTTAGAATGTCAAATGTCAAAACAAGGATAAGGTTTACCGTACACAATTTTATATTCTATGCATAAACCATAACTAAACATAAGTAATAAAATTATGTACCCTTTTAGAAGCTTTAACTCAAAGAATAATAATAGTATTGAACATTAATATTATATTATCATAATATTCGTATTGATAATTGGTTTGCTCATGAATACTCTAATATATTTCACTAATAAAAGTTTCTTACATTGAACAACAATTATAGAGCTTATAATCACCCAAATTAAATTTAAATTTCGCCAAAACTAAAAAAAATACATATTTAAAATATAAAATAAAAATGTCCATAATAATCCAAAAACAGAATGCGCACGTGACGTCAGATGCTCCAAATGCAATGGTACCAACATAACAAGGTGTTTTGATGGGATGATTTTTTATTCACTTTTAAATAACGATTTATAAATTCTACGTAGAATTATATACAATAAAAGTTATATATTCACAATCGGCGTTACCTGATCTATATGAAAACATATTTTTAAAGGCATTATATTTTTCAGTGGAATTCCTTATTCGCCACAAGATGCAACAATTTTACAGAAATGAGTTTGCGATCTGATAATAGTTGCATCGACCTAGAAAATTTCAAAGAGACAATGCTACCAGAACTCACCGTTCGAGAGTAAAGTTTTTGATGTTACATACAAACAGATTTTCTGCATCAATACTAGTAATCACTAGTCAGTCACTACTCGGCTTCGCCAGTGGTTCACTTCTTTTACAATTTGTCTTATTTTTTAAACCATTGAATGGATATTTCAAAGCTACATAAGCTCATTATATAAATGATGTTGCAAGTTGCTGCGCCCTACTGTAGAATTTGTCAGCCACCTCTGGTCGGGAGCGCCAAAATACCTGAAAAAAAAACCCTTGACTCTGTGCAGCAAGCGTTTGATAGATTCGCCTATCTTAACAAACTGATTGCAATCTTTGGAGCACAGGCGTCAGGTAGGAATGCTGTATTTGTTCTGCAGGTATTTTAATTGAAGATGCTCTGTGGAACTAGCGTCATTGATCCCTTAGGCACCGGTACACAGTCGGGAAACACGCGCCCGACATTTGTACACAGTTGACATTTGTCACATAAAAACGGGTCGCTTCTACGACTCGTTCTTGTGTTCAACAGCTCAGCTGTGGAATGATCTGCCGGCCTATGTATTTCCCCCCTCCTACAACATGGGTCTCTTCAAGCCCCAGGTTCACTCCATCCTATGCTCTAAAAGACCCTCCACACAGTATCCCCAAAGATGATATAGGCCTTGAGCGAAATTATTTAATATATTAATTATTTCATTTAATATGTTTTAAAAGATAATCCAGTTTGTTTATGTGATCTAATACCAAAGCTGTTCCACGCTTCTGAGATAATCTCAAGTGGTCATCCCAGACAAAAAGGGTCGCACTGAGACCCCAATACAGTCAAACATTTGTGCATCTTACTACGAATATTGAAATAATTTCCCTCAGGGCGTCCTGTGTACTGTAAGAAAACTGATATTGTCAGTTTACCAGTGACATTGTTTAATGACACACAAACAGATTTTCGCTCCATAGTTAAGATTTAGATAAATGACAATTGATGAACATTTGAGCAGGTTTCATTTTAATAGCGATCAAAACGCATAATTCTCTGATGATCTATTGTCCCCGAGCAATTAGTACACCTTTAAAACATCCGAGATAAAAATCATTTCCTCCAGTCCATAACCACCGGTACTCTTGTTTTACTATTTTTTTAACGTAGGCATTGTTTAAGTTCTGATGATGTCATGGATTTTATTTTAAATACATCAACTTTCATTGAAAGAAAAAATGTTAATTTGAACCGCATCTTGCTCTACCCCGTACAATAGGGAACTCCAGTATATTAAAATATAATGGCTTTAAAAATATGTATTCAAATAGATCAGCAAACCCCGATTCTGAATACATTTATTTTATTATATACGTAGAATTTATAAATCGTCATTTAAAAGTGAATAAAAAATCATCCCATTAAAACACCTTGTTATGTTGGTACCATTGTATTTGGAACCTCTGACGTCACGCGCGCATTCTGTTTTTGGATTAGTATGGACATTTTTATTTTATATTTTAAATATGTATTTTTTTTTAGTTTTGGCGAAAGTGAAATTTTATTTGGGTGATTTTAAGCTCTATAATTGTTGTTCAATATGAGAAACTTTTATTAGAGAAAGAAATTGTATCGATGAGCAAACCAATTATCAATACGGATATTATGATAACATTAATGCTCAATACTATTATTATTCTTTAAGTTAAAGTTTCTAAAAAGGTACATAATTTTATTACTTATGTTTAGTTATGGTTTACCATGAATAGAATAATTATTGTTCAATATAAGAAACTTTTATTAGAGAAAGAAATTGTATTGATGAGCAAACCAATTATCAATACGGATATTATGATAATGTTAATGCCCAATACTATTATTATTCTTTAAGTTAAAGTTTCTAAAAAGGTACATAATTTTATTACTTATGTTTAGTTATGGTTTACCATGAATAGAATACAAAATTATGTACGGTAAAGTTCATCCTTGTTTTGACATTTAACATTCTAACCTCAAAACTGATCAAAACCGATCGATCGGCCATAATTTATTTTAATTATGAAAACAAACTTGAGAGAAAAAAAAAGAAATATACTGGATTTTAAATTTGAACATCATTGTTGATAAAAAAAAATTTGGACTGGAGTTCCTTATTAGTTTATCACGTAGCACATCTTGATGAGTGATCATTCTTAAGTAAATATTATTTGTCGTATCACTGATTCAGATCTGCAGAATGTCGAGAGCAAATAATAACAAAGCTATACATACAGAGATATTGTGTTCTATTCAATAATGCTGTTCACTAGTACCAAATTACTGTAGATATTTTCTTCTTGTAATATGTTGAGCTGTTTATTCTGTAGAAATGCTCTTGTGTGGATACCGCAAAATAGTCCCAACTGCTCCCTACCACTCGGAGCCCGTGGGACTATGGTATCCGCAATTGGGGTATATTGTGAGGCTGGAGTGGGAAAGGAAATGAAATGGAGGAAAGGAAGGTTGGCAAGTACCTGGCTATTCAGATCTGGTCAACAATTAAGACAATTTTTTTATTGTGTATAACAGACTGAATCCATTATGAAGAGAATTAAAATACTCTTTTTAACCTTCAAGGTTTGCGTTGAAAATATCAACATAAATATTATTTAGCGGCACCGTACCCCTTTTCATGCTGTGCTGAGCCAACACGTCTGTTCTACATTGTGGAATGCACATCAGTTCGTGGTGCCGCCATTGACAGTAGTTGTTTGATAATGCCAATAATTCCAATTAAAGCAACGTTTTATCGCAATACCGGGAGTATCTAGTATCTACCACTCTGGAACGTGCCGAAAATATACTAAGTACCTACTGATATATTATTTTTTAACAATTAAATGCGAAATAACACATATTACGAATTGAATAATAATAATTTGCGTGCGCCGGGATTTGAACCCGCGACCTTTGGATTCGTAGTCGAGCGGACAACGGAGGTCGTCGGACGTATTTTCTTTCTGATAATTTATTGAGCCATTCATTCTATAGAAATCCTCTCTAAAGAACAATGCATATCCTGAACCAGTAACTGAAAAAACTCGAATTAATGAGGCGGCCGTGGGAGGGAACAGGTAGGTACCACGAGTAAAAAATCTTACACAAATAATACTCGACGGGTGGGTACTAGCACCACCTACTGCCAACATATTATATTGTATATTTTCCAGCGTGCGGAGGTATTGGAGGAGAATAATGTAAGACATCTATACCTGTTGTCTATCAGTACAGGTAATATATTCTCGGCTCTTATAATAAGAGTATTGCATTAAACACGCGTTTCGAAACGAAATTTCCAGAAGTAATCTGATGAGTGATTCAAGATTCAAGGCTCCACAGGTAGACTATTATAGCTATAGAACTATAAACTACAGGAGTATAGGTATATAGGCTGTATAATATAATATTATAGTGTAGTGTGTGTAGATGTATGGTGAATAGTGCCTCCAGTCTGTTGGCTGCTGACTGCTCGCACGACCATAATATTAATTAAAATTCACGGCAGGTGTAAATATATAGAAACGACTCGCGTGGAATTATTTCGATGAAAAAAAAACACCTATGATTTAGTGATTATTAACGCAGTAGGTACTTACTAAAGTAATATGTATTACTTATAATTTAGATTATGGTACCTACCTACAAACAATAACAAATTTTTTTTTTTAGACAAATTGTAAAAAATATTATTTAATTGGCGAGCATTTTATATTTATATCGAGTTCAAGTTGAAAATGCATTTGAGATTAAAGACAGTCAACATTGTCAACCCAAATCTCGTAAATAGGTCAAAAGTTGACCTATCCAGCGTCTCCCCGGCTACAAAACATGGAAATCGATACCGGCTGAGATGAACTCTGTAACATTACGGCTCAATGGACGGAAAAGAGTAAAAAGTCGCTTACCTTTCTCTGCGCCTCGGCGGCAAATCCAGATTTGGTTGCTCTATTGTTTGCCATTTTGAAGGATTAAATTAATTTGATTATTTGCACTGTAAACTGAGGAGCACTGCACTGAACACACGACAAGCCGGCAACTTCTATAGCGCGAATGACATCACCCGCCTGTGACAGTTGGAGAGGTACGTCTTCCCGCTCTATTGTCAAGTTCAAAAAGCTGAGCGCGCAGCTCGCAACGCTACCGCCATCTGTGGGCCCGTTCTGGAACAGAGATGCCACACTGCCTTATAATTTGCGAGAACCTTTTTTTGTAAAAATTTCTTCCTTTTTGAGACAGGAGTACGCGCTGTTTAAAAAATATATCTAAAATATAGACAAAAGAATCGTTTTTTACTTTATTTCAAAACAATCAAAAACAAATTTTCAGTATGTAGGATGTTTCTACTTGTAGTCAAATGGATCAATTTCAAATTCCAGAATGGATACTGACTGTCTCTTCTTTATAATAATTCGTAACAAATATCTCCTAACTTTTAGTGCACTGAAATACTCATTGGATATGCAAAATTTGTATCCGTTGAACGCCGGCGTATCCGATTAGCAATGTCAAAAAATCGTTTCTCTGAATGTAAGTATCTATTATGGGGAAACTACTTATGATAGATATGAACAATTTCTATAGATATATGTAAACACGTTATCTGGTAAGGGGGAACAATTTACAAAAACATCATTTTGCAAAAAAACGTTATTACAGAAATAGACTCGGCAGGCCACGCACAAATTTACCCTCAGCACACTACCGAAGTATTAGAGCTCCGCATTAAAAAGGTAAATACACTCAAAAGCATGAATATTGTCACGCTTTCATTCTTATTCTTCTTTCGTGATACGCTTTCATATTGATTGCCCTGGATTTAACGAGCCTTATTACCTTGCGTGTACCTACCCGTGATACGGGGCAGACGGCTCTATATAATAATTCAACGTCTTCAAGTAATTATTTCGAGAACTCTCGAATTCAAAGATTTCACAAACTTGGTAATGAGTATAGTTCAGTTAATGTTTACCGCTACAACACTATGTCTAGGCTAAAAATCAGTTTTATTTTAATGTTTTTATTAAATTTATTAAGTTTTTTTATGCACACCTTTTTTACTGTTGTATTTATTATGTTATGTTTCTATAAAACAGCCAATGGGACAAAATAAAGGTTTGCTGTATTGTAAATACTATTTAAATTGTTCATGTTTTTCAACATCGTAATAATTTTAAACCTATTACCCACCCATTGCGCTGTAACTAGCTACTTACATAGTACCTACCTTCTTACTTATGTTATTATATTATGTACAGTTTGACATATAAATGTAGCCAAAAATTGATGGCGCTGTAGTCCTTTAAAATGTTTCAAATGGCAACACTTATATAGCTCATGGGCATAATGGTCCAAGTAAATATTTTGTATTTTTAATTTAAAATGATGCCACAAAGTGAATTTACAGTTATTGAAGATGTATATTTTTACTTTCTACAAACGGTGTTCATAAATGTGAATAGGAAGATGGAATGAGGAAAATATTAAATAAATACGTAATTTGTAGTAATTTAAAAAATATTTATTAAAACAAAAAATGTTACTAAGAGAAAGAGTATGTAAGAGTGTACTAAGTAAAGAGTTACACCAGCACACCAGGGTCCAGGGGGCACTGATTAAGCTAGAATTTGGAGCACAAGGTCTAAGGATGAGGAGGATAGAATTTATCGGTATACATGGAAACCTAGATCCATTATGGAATGTAAGATAGATAGGATAGGAATAAAGGAATGGATTGAGCATTGGTTTTAATTTCTTGCTTCCTGTTTGTTTCTATTTCCCTCTTCTACTTGTTTCAGTTTCTAGCTTCCCGCATTATGTTGTGGTTTTTTCTTCTCGCCGCTTGTCGCTTCTTGATTCTCGGGTCCAGGGGGCACTGATGAACATTCTGAAAATTCATAGAAATTTTAAAAATATTTGTTGTAAAAAAAAAATTTTAGTTACTAAGAGAAAGTGTAAGTGAGAGACTAAGTAACTGTGCACTAAGTAAGAGAGTCCCGCCAGGGGGTACTGATGAAAATTCTGATAATTTGGAGTAATAAAAAAGATATATTTTTAATAATAAATAATAAAAAAAAAATTGTTACGAAGAGAAAGGGTTTTTGTTTCCCGCTTCTTCTTGTTTCAGTTTCTAGCTTTCCGCTCCCTGCATTTATGTTTTGATTTTTTCTTCCCGCCGCTTCTCGCTTTTTCTTCTTGCTTCTCATTTCTAGCTTCCCGATGTTTCATGCTTCCCGCTTCCGTTTTCCCGCTTCCAAACCAGTTCAATCCATTCTTAATCATCCTTTCACCTCCTTTGCACAGAGTGGAAGAGAGAGCAATCGGTCTATAGTTTGAACCCAGTCTTGGATATTTGTTACTCTTGCAAATGGGAATGATATTTTGGATTTTCCAGTCTGGGAGAATAATACCAGAATCTAGAAATACATTAATAAGAGAGAGAAAGTAGAAAAGGGAACCGTCATCATTGTGTCTGATGGAATATGTTCAGAATTTCATCCCTGCCTGGAGCAGAGTCTTTGAGGTTTTCCGTAGCTCTTTTTAACTCCTGTATGGAATATGGAGTATCTAACCATGAAGACGAATTTGGGGTAAAACTTCATCAAGATTAGGGACATAAGAGGGAGCTATTTTGCTAAGAAAGTCAGAAATCTAGATTGCTGAATTGTGAGATGACTTCGACAGTGAAAAGGAAGATCTATATCTGCGAATCATCAACCAAACCTCCCCCGGTGGAGTGGCAGGGGATATGCTAGTACAGAAGTTACGCCAGCTGTTTTTGACACGAAATGTACGTTTAGCCACAGCTTGGGCATTCTTAGCTGTTAAGTAATTTTCCATTGTCATCTGTTGGCAGTATGTCTTATTGGCCGCTTTCCTTTCCTTCAACACTCGAAGGCATTCCTCATCCCACCAAGGGGGAAGGCGAGCCTTTGTGCCTACAGGAGATGATTTATGTATAGCCTTTTCAGCAGATTTAAGAATGGACTCAGACCAAGATTTATAAGTGGAGGTGCAATTTTCTGAATTAGGGGTGGGAAGGGAGAGGGTAAGAGTCTGAATTGATTCTCTGAATTGGGACCAGTTGGCTTTCTTTGTAAAAAAGGGTTTCTTTAAAGGGGTTAGTATCTAACCGCTGAGTCAGATACAGAATGATGGGATAGTGGTCACTGCTGCAGGGGTCTGAGGAAGTTCTCCAGGAAATTTGTGGAGAAATACATGGGGAACAAAGAGATATGTCCACCGCACTAGGTCTCTGTCCAGGGTGACTAAACCTTGTTGGGGATCCGTCATTTAGAAGACACAGGTTCAAGGAGTCCATAAGGTCAATAATTTTGTTTCCTGAGGAATCCGAGGATGAAGAACCCCACAGTGGGGAGTGTGCATTGAAGTCACCCAGAATAACCAAAGGAGAAGATATTTTGCCAAGCATGTGGACCCATAAGGAAAAATCAAATGGGGTAGAAGGGGGAATGTAGAGGGATATAAATGTAATATTAGAGACAGTAGCTGCCACTAATTGGAAGGATGAATTTGGGGGTTAAATGGAAAGAGGGGGGAAGGGTAGGGAGTTTTTGATGAGCAGGGCTGCACCGCCCATCCCATCAATGCGGTCATCCCGCAGACATTGGAAGCCACTCACCTTGAAGAGTTGAGCAGGCTTTAACCAAGTCTCAGAGACGGCAGCAATCGATACTGAGTGGAAATGCAGAAGGCGGGTGAGGTCATCCTTATTAGAGATGGCGCTTCTGCTCTTCTACTGAAGTATTCTGACGTCTTGTGGAGTCATTTTGAGAAAGTGATTTTAATGTGGTAATGATAGAAGCAGCATGGGACGGTAGATTGGTTTGTGAAGAAATTAGCTCAATTAAAAGCATAATAAGGGTTTGAATAAATGAAGAATTGTCTTGGGAAAGTTTTTCAGAAAGGAGAGTTTGTTGAGGGTGGATTAAAATTGTTTGCACAACCATTTACGGCAGTTGAGAGAGATTACCCATTGGGATTTAAAAGGATTGAGTTGTGTTGTTGATCATATCCAGGAGTTGGTTTAGAGGTGGGGTTTTTGTATGAAAATTTAGTTGAGCGAGAAGAAGTTGTTGTTGAGGATTGGAGAGGGTTGGATGTAGGGTTGCTGGATAAAGCCGCGGCAAATGATTTTTTGATGGGAGGGAATAATTTAGAAGCCTGCAGAAAATATAAGTTCTGACAAGACATCGAAAATTTTATATTTTTTTGGCGGGATTGTTCTGGGCAAGAAGAATTGATGGCTGTATGAGAGCCAGTTGAAACATTTGGGTTGGGCTAAAGAAGGGCATTGGTCAGCTGTGTGGCTTTCCCCACATTTGAAACATCTGGGTGGAGATCTGCATGCAGCTTTGGTGTGACCAAAACGGCAGCAATTAAAACATTGTGTGGTGGGATAAGTGTAAATTTCAACCGGTAATGAATTAAAAAATAAATATTTTTATAAACAATAATTATTAGCCTGAAACACTCATCCAAATTGAAAAAAACCTTCCGAGCAAAGATAAATGTCGCCGGCAGGACTCGAACTTGCACCCTTCTAATATCCGGTCAGATGCTCTACCACTAGTATATATTGATTAACTTGGCGGGTTTGCAATAAGCCGACGTAGCTCAATGGTAGAGCATCTGACCGGATATTAGAAGGGTGCAAGTTCGAGTCCTGCCGGCGACATTTATCTTTGCTCGGAAGGTTTTTTCAATTTGGATGAGTGTTTCAGGCTTATAATTATTGTTTATAAAAATAATTGTTACCCTTTGCGCTATGCACAAAAATCTTGTCTTAAAAACTTTAGTTTATCAATTAATAAAAAATAAATATATATGCGAGGAAAGAGACTGCCCTTCAAAGGTGATCACGACAGATTGGGAGGGTTTCCAGGAAATTATCCCCTCAGAAGAGTCCTTGTAATTTAGCCTTCTGGCTTTTATGGGATTGCCGATATGTTGAGGGGTTATAAGGGTGGATAAAATTTCTGGGATGGAAAGATCGGTCGAGATACCTCTGACCAGGCCCATACGGGTTACATGAAAAGTAGAAATGTATGCCTTGAATTTGGAATTTGATGAAATGTAAATATTTTTAATAAATGAATTGGCGGCTGACCCTGTGAGGAATTCAACAGAGATTCGAAAACGACCCTCGGCTTTTACACCTCCAGGCTTGATGGAAAGAATTTTTGTGTTTGTTAGAAATTTACCAAACTCAAGAGGATGAATAGTTTTTCCTTGCTCAGTTTTTTGTGCGTACACAATATATGGGCCACAGGAATGAACAGAGTAGAAATTCGTTGAAGGAGATGCTGGGAATGCTACTGGGTCTGGGGACTGAGAGGTTGAAGGGGAGTCGGATATGTTTGGAAATGTACTAAACTTTCTTTTCTTGTAGGACCTTATTATGACAGATTCACTGTCTGAAATTTCTGAAGTATTACCTGGAAGGTCAAGAGGGGGATCTGGAGGCTTTCTGGAGAGTCCTGACGAGACCTTTTCAGGAATATCCTCTGTAACCGACGTGATCGATTGTTTATAATAATCATGATTCTTAGGATTCCAATTTTGCGACATTATGTTTATCAATGTATTTCGTAATTTATATTTTACTATTAGCGCCATCTTGTGTAATATTTATATTACATTAACTTGTTTCATCTCGCAGTGTTATCGATGTGATTGGACCACACGGGAATTTCCATAATACAACTAACTCCGCGGGAGCACAGTACCGTGTGGCAGACTTTCCTCTCACTTCGATAACGCATCTGACCCCGCGACAGCACGTTACCATGTTGTGGGCTTTCATATCATTTAACAATGCAACTAACCCTGTGGCAGCACAGTACCGTGTGTGGACCCCCATTAACATATCTGCCTCAGCAAGTGCCCCATTCTCCCTTGGTGTTGAAAACTGGTATAAATATGTCAATTTTGTAAAATAAAGAGAGACACACTCGGTCGAGCACTCAAAGCTCGTAACCAGTCACATCTTGTAACCAAACAAAGTCTTTCACTTCTCCTGCCTCCCACCTGAAGGATTCCTGGACATGCCTCAAGGATAGTCGGCCCCGTACCCCCAGAAGCATAGAAAGTGGCTCGGATCTAGCACCTACATGTTTACAGTCTTGTAACCAACACTGGTCGCTTACATCCTCCATTATTTACAAATACAAAAGAAAAAAAAATGGAACTAGTAACAGCTAGGTAGAAAAGTGTATAAATATCTGATAATCGGCTGCGAAAATTGGCTCCTAGATGACCAGAGGGGAGAAGAATCCTCAAGGAACAGTACAAAACACTTTTCTTTAAGCAGTTAACAGAATATAATTGGTTTTTGATAAATATAATGAGGAACAAAACAGACAACTGTTGACAGCTAAAATCAAAACAAATGAATCCACAATGATATGTTGCTTTTGTTGTTTATTTCCCACTGAGGATAGTGTGCATGCTGAAATCGTGACATTTTATAACATTTTGATTCGGTGAAATATAAAATCAGGTAGCGGTAGGGTTTTTAATCATAATCGTAGCATCCTTCCACAAGTGCGTAATACCATGGTGAATAATGGTCTATAAAGCGGAAACCTGCTTGGTTTGTCTCTATAAAACAGTAAACCTGACATGGAATTCAAAATAGCAAATGGCAGATTGGACGCCCTGGATTTAACGAGCCTTATTACCCTGCATGTACCCAGCCGTAACATGAGACATACGGCTCTGTATAACAATCCAGCGTCTTCAAATAATTATTTCGAGAACTCTCCTATTCAAAGATTGCACAGACTTGGTAATGAGTTCAGTTCAATTGATGTTTACCGTTACAACACTGTGTCCAAGCTAAAAATCAGTTTATTTGAATGTTTTTATTAAATTTATTAAGTTTTTTTTTTTTTTTCATGTGCATCGTTTTTTATTGCAATTTTTATTATGTTATGTTTCTGCAAAATACCCAATCAGGTATAATAAAGGCTTTTTTGTTTTATAAACACATATATTATAAACTGTTCATATTTTACAACTTCATAGTAATTATAATTCTACTGCCTTTATTACCCACCTATTGCGCTGAAACTAGCTACCTAAATAGTATCTACCTTCTCACTTCTTTTATACTTATGTTATTATATTATTATTATTATTTGTACAACCTGCTGTTATAATGTAACCACAGGATAAACTATTATTCATTGTGATAATTACGCTGTAACTACATACTGTTGTATTGTATCTACTTACTTCTTTTACACCTATTTATTATTTTATGTGTACATTATTATATTCCCTTGTAAAACTATGTGATAAATGTATCAACATGTAAAAGCCTTCTAGGCGTGAATAAATAAATAATTAAATAATGGATTTTTCATATGTTTGAAGTTTTTAGGTCAATGCAACACTATTTTCATGAGCAAACATAGTGTTGCATTATCCTTAAAAAATCCACAATCATGTTGAAAAGACACCAAGTTGTTTCTTTCACATTTTAAGTAAGAAAAATATTTCCAGGAGTCTTGGACCTTGATTTAAGTAAAACTAATTGTAAAATTAGCTGTAAAATGTTGATTGAACCAAAAATCATCCCGTATACATAATTATTTATTTTTATTTGATTGATTATGAATATGGCTAGTTTTCATTGTGTCCAATTAGCACGCTTATACTTTAATGACATAAATTTGTATACTAATTGAATTTTAATAATAGTCGATTGTTGTGATGTAATTAGGCCAGTATTTGTATAGTCAGTTGTATCAGACAAATGTCTTTAATTAGAACAATTCAAAATACACATTAAGTTGGCACAGACTTTCTTCCAGTAAGTAATCTTTAAAAGTTGTGCCGAGTTTATAGAACTGCCACTGAGTTCCTTTTTTACCTATCCATAGAAACTGGTGTATTTCATAATTCCTAGAAAATATCAAAAAAATTGACTGGTTTACAAAAGCGATACAAAGGCTTCAGACCAGTTGCAATACTATCTGTACCGACTAATTTGTTTGAATCCATTTTTAATAAACACAAACTGCCACGAGTGGAGTCGTTCTTACTTACGGAACAGCAGGCATTTTTAAAAATTCGATCAATGGAAACCAAAATATTGGTAGATATTTACTGATTACATTTCAAAATCTTTAGATAAAAGCCACCAAGTAGATTGTTCATATAACGACTTTTCAAAGGCCTTCGATAATGTTAATCATGACGTCTTACTCAATAAACTAGCTATAAGAGCATTCTCCATACGACTAATTAACTTTTTTGCGAGCTATCTTGCAGATAGGAAACAATTTGTCGTACTTCGAGGTTCTAATTTAGGCCCACTCCAATTTAGTAATGATATTTTAGAATGTATTCTGCATTTTTGGTCTTATCTCTTCGCTGATGACCAAAACTATTCTAGAAATACTAACTTTAGAAGACTGGAAATGGACTCCAGTCAGATATAGCTAGAATTGTTGACAAGTTTAAAACGTGTCTCCACTATGAAGGATCTTGGAATCATGTTTGATAGTGGGCTGAGATTTCATGCCCATATTAAGATAACTTCTAGAACTTCAATGAGAATGCTGGACTTTGTTCTACGCACTGCGAAGAATTTTAGAGATAGGTACGTGGGATCTCATAATTTGATTTAATCCCTTAGTAAGCTGTAGACTTGAGCGTGGGTAGGTAATTTGGAACCCACACCAGGTGAAGCATTCATTTCTATATTGATGGTTATCTCCGTCACCGACAGCATAGACTGTTTTATCTCCCGGCCTGCAGGACCAACTTGCCAATGGTCATGCCGGTGGGGAGGGCAATCTTGTTGTTGAACAGAATCAATTCGAATATCGACACATTTAGCATCAATAAAGCTCCTTTTAAATGGCAAACTTTGATGATGCTAGTACAGTGTACATACTCAAATATAAAACTGTATATTTTCTTGATTAGTTTCTGGGATATTATGCCGTGTTGCACTTCATCCTCCTTTAGCCAATGTTTCGGAAAGCATTACAATGTCCATCATCAAGGCAGGTGTGTAGATTGTGGGGAAGTGTATATTTATGTATGTAGAAGTGATACCGTATTGCACGCGTTAATCCTCTTAGGGTCGGTATGTCAATGTAATAATAATTATTATTTTTACTATAATTAATGTGGTTTTCGGCATTGAGTTTTGGTGTAGCCGTCAAGTACCAGATACGAAGCTCCATCGTCCCTAATAATATTAATGGGGGTTTTGTGGAATTCAATTGCTTCCTTAATTAGCCACGCTCAATGCGATTTAGGTCTTCCAAGTATTTCAGGAACAAATACAAAGTAATGGTCGGTTTCAATGAAGAGAAATTTTATATACTACGTACGCTTAATCTTCTTTATAATATGTAGGTATATTTATTTAAAATGGACAATTTTGTAATGTTTTAAAAATAATAAGTAGTTGAATCAGTGCCTTCAGATATCAATGTAGGTTTTATAATAGGAAGGATCAAGTCAGAGTAGGAATAATAGTACGAGGGTGAGAAGAGAAAAGACAAATTAAATTGAATAATTGTTTATTACAGGCTTTTATACAATTAAGATAACATTGAAATTAAAGATTGATTGAAACATGATCATATTAATAAATAAACATCCCATCTCATTGAATACATTAACATAAGGAGTTATTGTAAGTCAAATTAAAGATATAAAAAAGGTTCAATAAAATGCATTCCACTTAATATGAAATAAATGTGTGCAGTACTGCGCTGAATCTGACTATCCACCGACTGCCGCTGACTGCCGCTGACTGTTGGACATCTCGCAATAGCAATACATAAATAGAACTGGTTGACTAGCAAGCTCGTGAGTTGTTTGTTTCCCGCCGGCCATCCTCCCCTCCCCTCCCCTCCTCTCCCCCTCCTTAATAAATAAGATAACAACGCGGGGCCCACACTTACAGATTCCCAGTGCTTATGACTAATAAGGCAAGAATCCCCTGCAACAAACCACACGCGTCTATTGTGCCGCAATGCAACCAACAACTCCTTCATCTTTAAGCTAAAAATGCATATTATGTATGTTACATTTCCGTATATAATATGTTTAATTTCATCTCTAACACACCTAATATATTTATTTTGGGATAAAATTAGTTAAATATTATGCTCGTGTCTTGCGTCCCTCAGTACCCACCCCATGCGACACCAAAACTAATAAAATAACCAACTAACTTCAAATTTTATCCATTAAATTAAAAAAGATAAATTTCATATATCAATCAGTTTGTGCACTTTAAATGTTTAGCCAATGAAAAATATGTTTCCTATGTTAGATTAATGTGTTAACCGCGGCCAGGGCTGGCCTCTTTCAGAGGACAGCGGTCGGCCGCTAACTAATTAGTCTCCTTCCAATCAATCCACCAATCAATCCATCAGACAATCCATCCCATTTCCCGGGGCTGGAGATCTCACAGCAACGATACATCTGGAACAGACCAATACATACCACCGTTAGTCTTACATTCTAAACACAGATTGTGACATAGCCAACACTACAGGATGACCATTAGCAGTACTTTCAGCTCCGTGGCCAAATCATATAAATTAGAGATCCTATCCACTTTTAGAGGTGAAAGAGAATGGGAAGAGCAAGGTTGAGAAGCATCTGGCTTTTGAGATCTGGTCATTAAACATAGCTAAAGCTATCCTCAAGCGATGCTTTGAATCTGAACAGCGGTCTCTCACCAGGACGACACTGAAAGCATCTACAGTTGAATCATAATTGTATTGCATCTGTTACAACTGCATTCGCTCTAGGAGAGGCTGGGTCAGTGAGAGAATAATTACTTGAAATCACTATACAATAAATAAGAGAAGACTAGAATTAATAATAACCTCTGTTTTCCTGATTATCTTGGAATGACGTGATAAATGGAGAATTAGTAGTCTGATTGGAATTCATGGAATCCTCATTAACAAAGTTCTTGGATATGGAGTCAGTGGACAGGTCCAGCATCTGCCCCTCCGTCTGCTGCAGCAGGCCCCCGTTGCTGTTGCTGTTGCTGGTGGCCGTGCTATTGGTGTTGATGTCCAGCAAGAACGGGTTGTTCTTGTTGATATTTAATAAGTCCACCTCCGATATGTCCAACAGGTTGTTACTTACATTATTTTGTGTTCTGGAAGAAAGATAAAACAAATATAGAAACCGACAAAAGAAAACATTACATAATGGTACACTAACAGGAACGGTATTTAATAGTTTCATGTCTAAAATAGAATTTTGTTGTATAACAAATAGCAGATCTAAAAACTAGCAGTAAGTTGGGTGTTGTTTTTTGTGAAGTTGTAGAATTCAGGCATGCCCTTAATTATGATAAGTTTCCAGCGAGTTAATAAGAACCGGAAACTCTTCTAAATAAACAGTCAGCATTAATTCTTATAAAAATAGATTGCGATGTCAACTATAAGTGAAATATATTACACATGAATAGTAAGGTTCCATGACAATTCAACACACATATCAAATCAGTACACTTTTTAAAGTATAAAGTCGTTAAAAGTACGACAAAAACAAAACTAGCCCGTAAACCCAATCTAACTTAATTAAAAAAATTATTTATTCCAGAATGTGGGGAGGTTAGTGTAATCCCACACGTCCCATAGAGTGTAAATACATAATATATACAAGTAATATCATAAATAAGAAAATAAAATAATAAAGAAGAGAGTAGTATAAAAAGAGAAATCTTAAATGAACAATAAATATTAATTACATAATATAATATTATAATGTACCAGTGATATGTCTTTATTACAAATGCAAATTATGTGTTGTAAATGTTAAGTATGTTTGTTTCTAAAAACTGTACTACAGGTTCTGCATGCGATCCCACAATGTTGAGTTTCTTAACTCTTGGGAATACAATGCATAATGTATTGTATATATTTTTAAATAAATAATAAGAAAATGTCATTGATTTTGCGCTTCTGTTTCGTTATACTCGTAGATCCATGGGATTGAGGAATTAAAAAAAAATTTAAATGATTAAATGTTAGGTTAAATTAGGTTTTCAGGCTAGCAATTTAGAGGATTTGTGGGCGTACTGAATGTATATCATTTTAGGACCCAATGTTAGTACATTAATATGAACAGAAAGAATTACAAATTAAGAATATTTATATAGAATCCGCCGAGATAGTGACGCTTGTCAAAATAAATACATGATTACTTTGAGGAAGTGTATAAAAATATTGACAACCGGATTAATTAATATAAATAAACTTTGGCCGCTTTTGCCAATTAATTTGAGTGTTGCCTCAGTTTTGCTTATTAAAAAACAGCCAAATGTGTTTGTCAATTTCTATGAAACCTATGTGTTGGTATAATATGTACAACATGCAGTGCGATTATCACTATATAAAATAAATGAATGATGCGGCTAAAGAAAAAGTAATTCTAATTCGAAATGGATGAAAGGTTTCCAACGCACAGACTGTATTAATGAACAGAACATGAGTTAGCTATTCTCTGTAAGCTGTATTTCCCGTTTGCCGCTGTAAGTCTTCTATCGAGTGACCCAAGCCCTAAAGACCGGACTTATTGACAGCATTACGAGTATAGGGAACAAAATCTAATATGAGGAAGTGGCGTGGGATAACTAAGTTAATGTTTATCTATGGAGACGACTCGTGGGGAGGATCAAAGCAAAGAGAAAACAATTTAATTGGTTAAGTACTCACGGAAAAGTATCCTGATAAGAATTTTATTTATTTTACTAGCCCATTCAAATCCAGCCAAAACATTTGTATGATGATCTCCATAGTAGGGCAGAAGTGAGAAGTGGGTTAAGGGTAAATTGCGGTGGTTAATATATGTTAAATGCTCTTTCTTCTACCGTGTTAAATTGTGAAAAGAAATGCTGGAGATATTTTAAAATATTTATTATACAAAGCACTTATTACCAATTGCCACATGAGAGGAAGAGTTACAGATTAATATGGAGAGAAGTACAGATAAATAGTGTTACATGTCTTTGGGTACATTAACTCGTTACGCTATAGCTTCGATAGCGGAACCAACAAGGACTACACTGTTCGTAAGACTACCTCCCTTATAAAGTACATCAAACTCATTTCCACGTAAAGCCATTATACATAATGCAAATCTGTTACTTCATAGAACAAACAAACAAACTTACATATTTAGTGTCGTCATAAATAATCCAGAAAAAATTTAATAATAAATTCCCGACAATTTATGACAAACCTAGAAAGTTTTCTTTGTCCGGTAACAGATTTGCAAATTTGGGTACTTTACGAGGGGCTTGTCAATTAAAAAAAATTACTGATATTTCATAATTCATAGAATATTTATCAAATTTAACCATTCGTAATAAATGATTGTATTCAATCACATTAATTTATCCTATAACTTTTACTCTTGCTGAAAATATAATATCAAATAACAGAAAAAAAATCTAATCTAATAAACTGAAAAACAGGACAATTTTTCTGTCATTGGGTGTTAACACGTCTAAGTTAAGTGTATCAAATTATATTAATCTTATGGACAGGGCAATATATTACACTCAATTAAATACTGCAATTAATTGATCATTTAAAGAAGAATATGATATGAAAACCTTTGTTCCATTTACCAGGAGATCAATATTATTATAAACTCGAATGTTATATTTATTGAACAGCAGCCAAATATTGTTCAATTGGAATACAGTAAGGCCCCAACAATCAAATTGATATTCATGCCATAGTAATAACATCTACCTATGACATTAGGATTTATAATTATTACCGTTAGGCTTATAGCTATATATTTAACCTTTTAATATGTGTACAATCAACAGCAATAAGTTAGTAAATTCCTTTCCAGCAATGAGAATTATTAAAAGAGATTTAATGTCAAGTTAGCCTTCATAATAAGAATCACCTTTCTACAGATGTTAAACAAATCTGATACACAATAATTTCAACATATTATCCGAGTAAAATGTGTCACAGCATGTATTAAGTTTATAATCCGACAGGTGTAATGTGAATTAATTGATGGCAAATTGTAAAATAATCAAAGCATGAAAGAAAGGCTTAGCAAACAACCGAGCGTGAGATTGATTAGCAACCAAGTATCGGATGTGCAAGGTGAAGCAATGTGCAAAGTGAAAGCGGCAGGAATGCCTCATCATTGTGTTGAACATCATGCACTTAATGTAAGCCAGACAGGAAAGTGAAAATCAAGGCTCGGGTGAATTACAATAATAATAATAATGTTGAATATACACAAATAAGCTTGAGCATATTACAATAGCACCGTATTTACAAACGTCACATTTCTTACAAGAAACTAGTTGAAAGAGTGACACACCTCCCAAGTATTTAGGTTAAATTACAATCTCACTCCAAATCGATATTCTTTAGTTACATCTTCATTCCATAAGAGAACAACTTTTAAATTAAGAAATTGAGATGTCCTTCCCAAAAACAAAGCAACAGTGAAGAAAAACTAATGAATACAATTAACAAATAATGCTTCAATAACAAAGTGATATTCAAAATTACACATCCCATCTAAATAGGATGAAGTGTCAAATGAAAGTGAGCAAATCTCTCAATAAGGTAATAAAGAATAGATAAACTGACAGAACTTAAAGGAAAGGAAAGTTATCATATCAATAGTTGAATCCTGTTAATTCGAACCTCGATAATTTGAAAAAACGCATAATTCGAAATGTTTGCCAAAAAAATATCCCCAGAAAAATGGTTTTTTAATTTGAAAATTCGTTAATTTGTAATTCGAAATTTATTTTGATCTGCGCATAAAAAATTGTCAGTGTAATTCGAAAATATTCAAATTTGTGTTAAAATATGTCATAGAATTTGGTAAATTTGATCTGACCGTGGAGATAAAATGCGATAAAAAATCGATTTATCCGGTTATACATCGTCCTAGTTCGTATTACTATTTAGAAATTTTTAATCGGACCTACCACAACTGCGCTGGTAATCACTCTTCATTTTTTTTATAACATATGAATACATAATATTTTTACGGATTTACTTTAAGTATCTGAATTTGAAGGCCTGACAGCGACGGTTATCGACTGCGAAAGGATTATTATGAAAATGTGTTGTAGTTTTACGAATTTACTTTGAATATCTAAATTTGAAGGCCCGGACGTGACGGTTATCCGCTGCGAAAATTCATTTGCACGAAAATAATCTTGTATTTTTACGAATTCACTTTGAATACACCTGAATTTGAAGGGGAGGAACTTGATTTTCTGTCGATTTTTTTAAATTAAAATTTCGAATTATGTGGGAATTCGTTGATTCGAAATTTGTTTTTCGATGTCCCATGGTTTTGGAATTAACGGGGTTCTACTGTAATACTAAACTGATTCAAATTGATGTTCAATGCTGAAATATGAATACATTTCCTGGTTCACCATAATAATGCAAGAAATGGTCGGGTAAAGATTAATGAAACTAGTACAATAAATTGAGAAATTTATCAAAGATTGAGTAAATTAATTCAGAGGCATGTGTAGTTAATTTTTATACATATTAGAGAAGGTTAATAAAAAAACTGCTATTGATAAAGTGAATGCAATATAGATGTTTCTTATTGTTACGATAAGAGCAGAATATAATACAACAGGGTGAATGTTTATATACATATAGATTTCATAATTTAATTAAAATATGTAGTAGCAAAGATCATTGGAAAGATATTGAAATACCCCGAGCTTCAGCATATATCGTGACATTTTAATATGGCTAAATCTTTCTTTCCCCATCGCCCTTCTGTATACCAATCTCATAAAGAATAAAAGTCTAATCAAAATGATCATTTGATGATTTCATAATAGATAAATATAATGTACAGTTTGAAATAACAAGCGCATGTGGTGATGTTTAACAACTGGGCTGACATTGAATGAACAGTCTGACAATAAAATGTACAAATAATGGAGGGCGCTGCAATCTTTTAAATGGCAACACAAAGATGGTTCAAAGAAAAAGAATGTAATGATAAAAAGCACAATGGTTCAAGGACATATTTCACATTATGTATACACAGGGTGCGGAAATCAGTGGTAATTTTCGAAAGGAGATTATTCTACATCATATTCCAAGGTAATTTAATAAACAAACTTGTTATTTTTTGAGGTTTTGAAAGCAAGGTAATCCCCGGTGAGGTGTTTTTTTGTGTTTTGAAGTCATTTATTAGAAGTTAAATCACATTATAACAATTTGGAAGTAACGCGCACTTGAAGAAAATTGAAAAAAAAAAACTTTTTTTAATGTTGTTTTTTCCCTGTAAAACTGTCAGATTCAGGAGTCAAACATAACCTCAAATCAAAATGAACTTTAATTTGTTAAAAAATCGGTGTTGCCATAGTAGTGAAAATTTTCAGTTCCACTTTATTAAATTTGTACATTTTATTATTGCACTGTATGCAAGCAAGATACACAGAGAATATCTTCACATAGAAACAATACAAAAGGGGTAATACTTACACCGCATTATCGAGTGCCACATTATTATATT
Source organism: Halesus radiatus (assembly GCA_022606495.2). Taxonomy (NCBI): domain Eukaryota; kingdom Metazoa; phylum Arthropoda; class Insecta; order Trichoptera; family Limnephilidae; genus Halesus; species Halesus radiatus. The sequence goes on along the minus strand of JAHDVE020008707.1, from coordinate 4,882 downwards.
GGTTTTCACTAGTAGTATTAATAAAATTATTCAGTTCGTTCATTTGACTTTTACTGTGGCCGTTTTGCACGGGGTAGTGGCTATTGGCTGGAGTGAGCTCTCGCTCTTTGGCTGAGTCGCCGTTGGTGGGTGGCGCGCCGTTCTGGAATGAATTGACGACGGCCAGGTTGTGCGGCGCCGTGTGCGAGAGCAGCGCCTCCTCGCGCTGCCGCACTGACAGCTCGTAGGCTGACTCCTGGTCCAGCTGACCCACCGAGCCCACCGCCTGCTGCTGATTGAGCTCAGGAGCCATCTTGTTCTCTATGAACTTCTGATCAGTGTCCTCCAGGCTCTTGTTTTCTTCGGTGGGGCTCTTATCCCCATCCTGAAACCAATAAAAACCATTATTAATGAATACTTCATAACAAACATCTGGCACTATTACAAAATGCGGTTTAATTTTTCAGTTCTATGGATAGAAAATCTTCCAAAGAAAAGATGACTGCTGTATATTATTTTTAAGCATTTGGAGTCCGATTTGATGTGAAAAGCAGTATACGAGTACAAACTTATAACTCCGTGTGACCTATAGACAATCTGATTGAGACAAGTCTCCGTCACATCCAGTACTAGATATTAGACAGTTATACTAAAACTAAATGTAGAAAAGCACATTAAAAGGATTAACGCGGGCAACACAGTATGACTTATAAACATACTTTTACTACAATCTAAATGTCTGGCCTGATGACGGACACTTCGAGGCTGTCTGAAATGTTGGCTAAAGGAGGAGGAAGCGCCACATGGCGCAATACCCCAAAAATCAATCATGATGAGTGCAGCGTAGTTTACCTTCTTCTGTTTGGCCTGGCGGGTGCGCAGCATGATGGCCTCGACGCGGCGGCGCCGGGCCTCGCGCTCCTCGTCCTCCTTGCGCAGGCGCTCCGCAGTCTCTTGGCGCGCACGCTCCGCCTCCTCGCGCGCTTTCGCATCAGCCACCTCGCGCTCAGCTCTCGCACGCAGCTCAGATTCCTTGCGCTGGATCTCCTCCTCTTTGAAGCGCTCAGCCTCCTGGAATGGGGAAATTAAAAGTTAGTGCTGCAGATACAAATATCCAAAGTTGTTAGGTGTATTGTACAGAGCCTGTAGATACTACAATAGTGCACTGTTAAGTTTGGCACCCACCACTAGTCTGGAGCTCCAAAATACCTGAAAAAACATATGCAATTGGTGGCCTATTTGATAGATTCTCCTATCTTAACAAACAAATAGCGATATATGAAGCACAGAAGTCGGGTAGGAATGCTGTCCTTGTTTTACCGGTATTTCAATGGAAGATGCTCTGAAGAACTAGCAACATTGATCTCTTCAGCACAGCTGGGAAACATGTCCAACATTTGTTAAAGGGTGAGATTTGTCACATGAGAAAGGGTTGTTTCCACGACTCACTCTTGTGTTCAATAGCTCAGCTGTGAAATCATTAGCTGGCTTCTATGTTTCCTCCCTCCTGCAACATGGGTTACTTCAAGACCCACATTCACTCCTTACTTTCACACAGCATTTCTAAAGATGATATAGGCCCTGAGCAGCTATCTAGTTGTTGAGTTCAATAGAAGTTGACCATATTTTAGTATAAGTTCACATACCAGGATGGCCTGCTGCAGGCGCTCCTCCTCGGACTGGCGCTGCAGCTCCGAGAGGCGGATGGTCTCCTCCTCCAAGCGACGCTGCCTCTCCTCCTCCTGCCTCTGTCGCTCCTCCTCCTCCTCCTCCTCCTTCTCCAGCCTCAGTCTCTCCCTCTCAGCGGCGCGCTCCGCCTCCTCGCGCGCTAGCCTCCTCCTCTCTGCCAGCGCCGCCTTGGCCTCCTCCTCCGTGGTGATGGCCCCCCGGCTTCGGGCGGACATTGATGCTGGAAACACAAATAAACAGCTTAATTAATGAAAACGAATAATCTCAAACAATTCTGTTACTAAATTATATTAAACTATTAATTGTTTTTGTGTTTAATTCGTAGAACTACATTTAATTTTATAAAAATTTAATGTAAATCAAATTTAATAATGTTATTATTAAATTCTGCAAGTATTTTTAGTTGTTATTATTGTGACAGCTGTTTCGGCGTTTAAGGCCATTTTCAAACTGTGGTTAATCCACATTGCGATGACTTATTTATATGATTTATTATCGGTAAAACCGTTTTAGTTAGAAAGCAATTAAAATTCTGAATTCTGTGAGGTTTTCACATTTATAATGTGTTTTTACTCATATTTAACTGACAATGTTTTCTTAAGTGATTTATTTAAATGTGTTGTTTTGATAATGTGAACTCATATTTAACTGACAATGTTTTCTTAAGTGATTTATTTAAATGTGTTGTTTTGATAATGTGAACATAGAAGTGGTGAATAAATAATTTTCCTTACTTTATTAATTAATGTTATATTAGGATCATTAGTTCGTTTGTTAATTTCTAATTGTTCAAGTAAATTTAATCTTAGGTCCTTTCTTTCTATATGTAAGGGCTTAGGTTTGTTGTTGTCAAGCGGGACGTGATTATTTACTAAAAGATGTTCTGCGAATTTTGAAGAAGTGATTTTATTTTTATAACATCTTATATGTTCTTTGAATCTAGTTGAGAAAGCCGTTCCCGTCTGCCCTATATAGGTAGCGTTGCAGTCGGCGTGGTCATATTTTAATTCATATATGCCACTATTATTAAGTTTGGGATTTTTACTTTTTGTGTTTTTTAGGCTTGTTCCTATATTATTATTGGTTTTAAAAGCTACATTTAAACCACATTTTTAAATTTCTTTTGCAATTTTTACGGATATTGGACCGAGAAATTCCAGACATGTAAAAAATAAACTTGAAAAAAAAAAATTTGCATGTCTGGAATTTACAGCATTTTTACTTGTTTAAATTATCTCAATAGGAATGCGCAACAAAACTGAATACATACCAGTCATATCAGCAACCTCCAATGCATCTGGAGCCAAAGCTTCCTTCTTTTCAACCACTTCCACAGTTTCCTCTTTCACCTTCTTGACAACTTCTACGGCAGCCTTTGGTGCGGAGACCGCCATCGTCACCGCTTCCGGCTTATCCTCGGCCACAACAGTTGAGACCAGCGTTTCCGTTGTCATGCTCTGCGCAACGTCACCGTTGTTATTAACCGTGGTGACCGTTGTGAGTTTGGTGACTTCCTCACCGCCGGGCTGTATGATGACTTCTTTGGTAACTTGTTTGACAGTCTCCGTGATGGTGGAACTTGACTCGGTGAGGGAGGTGGAGGTAAGCTGACTGTCATTGGAGATGAGAGAGACGTCGTTGGACTCCTCATGCTCCGTGGCGGTGCCCTCCTGGACATCTTGCAGGACTGAGGGGGGCAGGTCGCTGGCCGGAGACTGCAAGGGAGTGGTGCGCGGTGTGATGCGAGGCGACGCCTGGAATCAAATATGAGTACAGATTAAATGTTTGTTACCATAAATCAATTAGCTTTGCCAAAATTTTGTGTGAAGTTTAAAAAAATATATATGTCCCAGAGCGAGTGGGACTCTAGCATCCCCAATTTGAATATGTTGCGAGACTGCAGGAAATGGAAAAAAGATAAGTACCTGGCTATTCAGAAGTGGTCACTAAGCATAGCTAAAGCCATTTCAAGCAATATTTCTAATTGGTTTTCTTCCACTGGTTTGCAATAGAATTCATTAAGTATCCTAGTAGAGTTAAGTGAGTAGAATGAAAGCAAATGTTTAGTGTTTACCTTGACGGAGCCTCCCTTGTGCGCCCGCTTGGGCACCTCGGGCTTGTCCTGAGAGCCTGCGATGGCCGCCGCGGCAACAGGGGTGCCGGCGCTCGGGTGCTTCTTGTGTGCGGGGGTGGCGGCGTGCACGCGCGGCAGCGGAGGCTTCTCAGCGCGAAGCCCAATCAACTTGCCATCTGCCCCTACCGTGCCTAGAAAACCAACCCATAACCAATTAACTTTAAGCTGTAATATTATTTGGTTTTCATTTTATTTTTCACAAGTTCAATAAAAGTCCGAAAAATAATCTGACCGTACATTCGCCATAATGTGAAAACACACATACCCCTATATTGCTAATAGATAATTGCACCTTGTTTAAGGTCTGTATAATCTCAGCAAGTTTCACTTTTATGAGTTTTTGTACTTTGTATTCTACTGTAATAAAACACTACCGAGTGTTACAAAGCATACACTTATTTCAGCAGGCAGCATCAGATTACTCCAAGCTTCGGATTACGAACCAATGCTCTTTTTGTTACACTTTATTGTATACATTTAATAGCCAAGATTCAAACCATTGTTATATTCCCAGCCCTTGCTATAAATCAAGCGCCATTAACGTCAACCCTTCATAATGTTATAATCCCTGCCATTGGCTTAAATCAAGCGTAAATTCTTTGTGCATTTCGGCGTTTTCAAATAAATGCATTATTTTAGAAAACCAATTAAGTAAACTCATTATCGATTTGTTACGCAAGCCATTGAGTTTAACTCTATGAAATTTCCCACAATCCGGGATACTAGAATACTATATAAACGGGAACAAGCCGTTCCTCTCAGTTCACATTTTAACATCTCGAAGTACAGTCTCCACGCTGTCCTTCTTCACTATTGTCATTGTCTATTTTATATTGTACTTATAAGTTAATTAATCAAATATTATAAGTCTTCTATAAATAAATATATATCGTATAAAATATATAAGTTATTATTCTACGGAACTTCCACCTTCTACTACTACTACCTCAACACATAACTATCTACAACCATCTGCAGATCTTCAATACATTACATCTGCAGATATATTCAGACACACACACTACTACCCATACGAAGAGATCTTGATCATTACTCGCCGCGCAAGAGTTGAATAATTAT
>JAHDVE020008706.1:0-97065 GCA_022606495.2 Halesus radiatus | reverse complement strand
AAATGAATGAAATTTTTCTCTTTTTCTCCTGTGACATTTTATATTATTTTTCCTCTTAATAAGGTTAGGAATCACTGGTCAAAGAAAGTAAGATATGTCTCTTAACACCCTGTATATGTACCTACCTATATTATAACAATTGATACATTGTATAATATTAACTTGTTCGATTCTGTCGGACAATGCCACAAATTCAAAATTCTATTAATCAATCGACTTTTAAATATGATGAAATCAAAACGCGTAGGTTTTAAAACATCGTAAAAGTAATATCAGAAAGTACTCAAAATTTTACGTGAATCCGATTGGAATGGCTCTAAAGCTCCGAGCTAGACAGATTAGATTAATTATGTTGTTACAGAATCTTACCGGATTATCTTGATCAACTTTTTATGGTCCTTTATAATATGTGTTTCCTGGGATACTTTTTCTTTTGACTTTCTCGTAAATACGGTTTTTTTACAGGTCTTTAGAGTTTAGCCCCACTCCGCGTGTAACTTTGCTTAAGGATCATCTCGTATCTGGACCCCTGCCAGTCGCAGCACGTGGCATCTGACAGCGGCTAAGCCGGAACACACAATCCGCTAAATGGCTTCAGAGGGTCGAAGAAAACATAGCACCATATTAGATTGTCGGTGGACGGGCACCTTTAGGTTGTGCAGCTACGGTACAGCGAGCTTTTGTGAACATTTCACTACCATATAGTATACATAACACTTTCCAATCACCCTCTTCCCCATCCCTTACTCCACCCCATTTCCTTCAACCTTAAACATTCCCCAGATTGTGAATGTCTTGGTCCCACTAACCCCGGGCAGTCGCAGCACGTGGCGTCTTACAGCGGCTAAGCCGGAACAGACAATCCGCTAAATGGCTTCAGAGGGTCGAAGAAAACATAGCACCATATTAGATTGTCGGTGGACGGGCACCTTTAGGTTGTGCAGCTACGGTACAGCGAGCTTTTGTGAACATTTCACTACCATATAGTATACATAACACTTTCCAATCACCCTCTTCCCCATCCCTTAACCCACCCCATTTCCTTCAACCTCAAACATTCCCCAGATTGTGAATGTCTTGGTCCCACTAACCCCGGGCAGTCGTCTCGTGTGCGGTAATCACATAAAAATGTGTAAATACTGGTAAGTAATTCAATTATATATATTTTTTTTTTACATTAACTCCACGCCGGAGGCCCCAGGAAAATTATTTCCCTCAGGGCCTATGTCATCTTTAGAGATGCTATGTGGAGGGTATTCTTAGGAAAAGAAACCTACTAGATCTACTACTCCCTAGCATGTACGTTATAACGCTTTAAAAATTGGTCAAGTATATTCATAATCTTTATTTGCGTTTATGAACTGATGGTTAAAATTATAATAACAGGATATTTTAATTTTACATCGGCTGTGGGTTGTTTTAAGAACCTCGGTAATGCCCGGACATTCTTTGCCCACAAATCTTCGGCCACAATTTTTCCCGGTCACAATTCTAACCTCAAAAGTCACTTGGAAAATTCTTCGCCGCACTCGCGCACGAAATTTTGTCTTGTTGATACAAATTATCCCACGTCAAAGAGAGAAATTGCGTCATTCAATTCAACGCTTTCCTATATTATTTTGTTATTGTTTTTTTAGTTAGAAAATAGGGACTTTAAGCGGTTACACTTAGTATGATACGCACTTTAATTGAGTATTTTTCCTAACGATTTCGGAATCACCGTTCCTTCTTCAGGGATAAACTGTAAATACTAACTTAAGGCCATCCACCGGCTAAATTTCCAACGAAATCACGCGCTCCTTATGCAGGTGGCGACAAGGTTGAAAGTCCCGCTTAACATCGGCCGCATGTTTCGATTTACGGAAAAAAACCATCACCAAAATGCTTGTTTTATTCTATTCTGTAAAGCTCAGACATAATTATTGAAATATTTTACGGTCATATTCTAAAAAACTTAATTTACCACAATGAACAATAGGACAACATCGGAAAAGGGGTTAGTAAGTAGGAGAGTTTGCGCTTTAAACATTTTTTTAATGCCTGATACTTTATTTTTTTCTAGGCTTATAAAAAGACACAACAAAAAAACGAACGGTTATACGAAAGGTCAAGGTGTGTTCTACTTGCAGTATTTAATGAAATCGTCTACAATATTTCTAGGCCATCAAATTCTCAAACCGAAAACACATGATTTTGCATTACTTCCCATTGCATCGCCTTAACATTATTACTAGTCAACATATTACGTGTTTAAGTGAGGGTGGAAGTGTGATTGGGGGGAATGAGAAAGGGAACGTATTTAAAATTGAACTGTAAGGGAGATTTTTATGATTGTTAATTATGTCTTTATTATTCCTTACAAATTTATTAATTTATAATGCTTCTAAATTGTTTAATCGTTTTCCTTTATTGTTGATATGAAGAATATTTATGCTTGTATCTATATCAAAACTATGGTTTTTTAAATTGTGTATTTAGCGAATTCAGAAAAATTGTTATTTATGTATTTATTCACGCCTAGAAGGCTTTTACATATCGATACATTTATCACATAGTTTTACAAAGGAGTACAATAATGTACACATAAAATAATAAATTAACTGTAAAAAAAGTATGTAGGTACAATATAACAGTATGTAGTTTCAGAGTTATTATCACAATGAATAATAGTTTAACCTGTGGTTATATTATAACAGCAGGTTGTACAAGAGTATAAAAAGTAGTTAAGTGCATAAGCATCAATAAGCATCTTTAATTCTAATGTCAAAATTACTTGTCGATTTACCAATATGTTTTTTTTTAATCCTGAAGAAGGAATGGTGATCCCTATGCTGGAATCTGGAATATGCAATAGTATTCAAACGTTTTCCTCAACATAGATTAATCTCATATAGCTGTCCGGGGCCTAGAAATCGAAGAGCCTCAAGGAAACTGCCAATAACAGTTTTATTTTGAATCGGTATAGATGAAACTTTTTACGATTTAGTTAATTTTTTATGTGATTCCACACAAGTGTCTCAGCTGCTCTCAACCTTCTGGAGCCAGTGAAACTATGACATCCTCAATTGAGGTAAGTTGTGAGTCTGGGGGGCATTGAGGAGGGGAAGGAAATTTAGGAGAGGAAGGTGGGGGAGTATCTGGCTATTCAGATCTGGTCACCAAACACGGCTAAATCCATTTCAAACAACGCTTCGATTCTGAATGGTGGTCTTTCACCAAGACGATACTGACAGTATCCTCCACGTGAAATATCTGAAACATGCCGAAAATATTCTACATATTATTTTTAATTAATAAATTGTGAAATAACACAATTTAATCGAATAAAATTTAATTGCGCGTGCCGGGATTTGAGCCCGCGACCTCCGGATTCGTAGCCAAAAATCGGAACCACTCAACCACGGAGGCCGTCAAAAAAAACTGGTTAAAGTTTGTCGGATACCTGCCGATCCAATATACTCGTATGTTAGGTCTTAGCACTTTTAATTTATTTATTTATTTATTTATTTATTTATTTACGCCCTTAGGGCTTTTACATAAAACAAGTTAAAACAGTGCATTACAATTATGAACATAGAAATAATAACAATGTGCAATGGCGCAAACTGTGTGTTGAGGAGTGAATACAATCAATAGTAAGTTTAATTGTGATCGAAGCGCTGACAAACAGCTTTAATACAGTAATATTTGTACGTTGATATCCTTTCAATATTTATAGCATCGTCTAAAACATATTTATTACCAAGTACATGCAGACGATTCATTATGGAATTGAGTTCAGCGTTTGATCCTATATTGTTACAATGATAAGGTAATTTGTGGCGTACTGTTCGACCCGGTACATGGAAACATATTAATGAGAGAAGTTCAGGGGAGTTCAACAAGTTGTTAACAATTTTAAATAAATAAAATAGGTCTGAACAAATTCTTCTTTCTTTTAATGTATCGAGTCCCATTAATTGTAACAGAGAGAGGTAATTAATGTTTTCGATGGGTATTCCCAATTTAAAATTAATGTAACGTAAAAATTTATGTTGGACTCGCTCAAGGGAATTTTCATGTACGCTGTAGTAAGGATTCCAAATGTTGGAGTTAAATTCTAGTTGACTTCTAACAAGAGAAGTGTACAGTAATTTGACAGTGTTTAAATTTTTGAAATCCTTTGAAATCCGTAAGACAAATCCTAACATTTGCATTGCTTTACTGGTTATATTATTAATATGTTTAATGAATGTTAATTTAGTGTCAAAGGTTGTACCAAGGTCTCTGATTTCATCAACAGATAATAAGGTGTGATTATTGAGAAAGTAAGTAAACAGCAGTGGTTTTTTTTTTCTGTGGAATCTCATAAGTTGGCATTTTTTACATTAAGAGTTAATTTGTTTTTAAGACACCAGTCGTAAAGGCTGTTAAGATTAGATTGAAGCAACAGACAGTCCTCGATATTATCAATAATTCTATATATCTTCATGTCATCAGCAAACATTAAAATGAGAACACGGGTGAATATGTTTGTTACGTCGTTTATGAATAAATTAAAAAGTATGGGACCAAGATGCGAACCCTGGGGTACGCCACTGGTAGCTTCGAACGTGTATGATGAATGATCATTGATACAGACAGTTAACTGACGCCCAAGTAAGTAACTCTCAAACCAGGATAATAGTTTCCCATTAATGCCAAGATTCAAAAGTTTATTAATGAGAATTTTATGACAGACTTTATCAAACGCCTTACTAAAGTCTGTATATATGGAATCAACTTGTTGTTTATTGGCAAGTGCATTTGAAATGAAATTTTCATATAATGTTAGATTAGTCAAAGTTGATCTGCCAGAGATAAAGCCATGTTGACTAGTTGCGATACAAAAGTTTACAATGAAGCTGATTTTCTTAAGAATCAATTTTTCAAAAAGTTTTGGTATTGACGATTGAATACAGATAGGCCGATAATTTTCTACAAGGGATTTATCACCACTTTTGAATATAGGAGTTAGGTAGCTAAGTTTCCATATTTGTGGAAAGTATCCAGTAGAGAGTGATTTGTTAAACAGTATATAAAGCGGGACAGATAAACTTTGGGCACAATTCTTAAGTAAAAAGGAAGGAATTTTATCAGGTCCCGAGCTTGTTTTGGGTTCAAGTGATTTAATACAGGCTATAACGTCTTCAATGTCAATGTGTATTTGTGATAAATGTAGATTTATATCTGAAGTGAAGTTCGGAATTAAATCGTCTGGAATTTCTGGTTCATACACGTCCTTAAAGTAATCTGCAAACATGTTAACAATTTCTTTTATTTTATTGGAGCTGTTTTGTCTGTAACGAATATTTCCGGAAATACCAACTTCATTATTTAATAATAATTAATTATTGAATACTTCGTTACGACAACTTTATACAGCAAAGTATCAAACTTTTCTTGCAAGTCAGACCAAAGCCTATCATAATTGTCGATAGTAAAGTGGGAATCACGTGGTTTTATTGGCTTAGGGGAGGTTTTTATATGTAGTAATCGTGAAATAGAGCAGATGAATTTATTGAAAACCAATGTATGGGAGATTTATTTGAACGATTGTGCCTCCGTCGTTGAGTGATTACGATCCTCGGCTACGAATCCGGAGGTTGCGAGTTCAAATCCCGGCATGCGCAAGTAAATTTTATTTGTTTAATTTCATAATTTATTCATTTTAAATACTACATAATATTTTAAATATAAATAAGTGTATGAATAGGGTGATGTGTGAATGTGAATGAATCAACGATAATATAATATAATATAATATAATATAATATAATATAAGATAATATAAGATAATAATAGATATTCAAAGATAAAAAGTATTTATCAAAAAAAGCCATCAGCTTGTGGCTTGACATTATAATTTAAATGAAAAAATTCTTTGCTTTAAACATTGTCGACCGGTTTCGGTTGAACTCAACCTTCTTCGGGACCGTAACCATGTAAACTAAATTAACTTACTCGTACAGAGATATTTTATGACGAGAGTGAAAGGGGGGGGGGGGAGACAGTATATCAGAGTAGAACAGGACAGAGCATCGGAGAGGGGCGGTAGAGTGGTAGGTAGAGTGGTAGAGAAGGGGGACGTCCTTAAAATCTACGTTGGGTTAAATCTATTTGTTTATTTAAAATTTGTCAATTATTTTTAATTTTGATATTTCTAATTCTTCTACGTTGTCAAGGCGCAAACCTATTCCATTTTTTATGTATTGCTTGCACTCCTGTATTTCTTTTAAAAGTATGGTTAGTATTAATATAGTGTTCGGAAAATTCTGAAAAACCAATACTTATTAAACATCTAATATGTTCTTTTACTCCAATGTTTAGGTTTCTTGCGGTTTTACCTATATAAGTATTTGTTTTCGTTTTATTTTTTTTTATTTTTTTATTTTATTTTATTTTATTTATTTATTCATTAGGGTAACCTGTGATAAAGCAGGCAAAGTTTTGCAGTTCACAATTTACAGTTTACAAGGCTATTTTAATTTCCCGGCAATCTTTTCAGTTAAGTTTATACTGGTAGTTGCCAGAATGGCTTAATATCTATAAACTTAATAAATATAAATATAATACAGTGTTTTAAAACAAATATATTTTTTAAGAAAATTAAAGATGAAAACGTGACTTAACATCCATGTTTTTTTTGAAGGTGAGTACCGCACAAAAGTTCCAACTGCCCCTATTTCTTTGTAGCCAATGGGTCTATGGCACCCCTAATTGGGGTTATGTTACGAGGCTGAAAAGGTGGAGAAAAGACTGGGAGTATCTACACCATCCATAAAATAAATAAAGGTTTCTTATTTAAATACAAAAAAAATCCCATTGAAAGTACCACAAACTTCCAAACTAAATTTAATATAAATAATAAAATAGTTGTCAGATTTCTTTATAATTTCTTCTGACAATTCAATTAGAAGAAATTCACTTTCCACAAATGCGAAAGACTGGAAATTTCCACGGAAAGAAGTTTTCCGCATAGAAGTTGTGTAACAACTCTCACGCTAATTGAAAGTGAAACGTCGCGCCTATTGAAAACTTTGACTACCATTTCACGTATTTTTTATTATTTTTTCTGACCCAAAGATACGTTCCTTATCCACGGTGTTCTCTGAATTTGCTACAGCAAGTAATAGATTTAAAAAGTCACTTATAATTTAATGTAACATTTAAAAAAAAAGTTTTTATTTTATCAATAATATAAAAACTGTTTTATTTGCATCCGGTTTGACGAAGTAACTTTCCAATTTTTTTTGCTATCACGTTTGACGTGCTTAACCTTAGTAAGTAATTGTAAAGATTTTTTTTTGTAAAACATACAGTTATATAATTTACATATTTACAAAAGAAGTAATTATTTCGTGAGCTTTCCTCTATATGAAATATATATATATATATATATATATAAATATTTTCAATAAGAAATGTATGGTTTGACATTATATTAAATAAAACTATCAATTTGTTATAAACCACGAATTTCTTAAGAGGAACGGCTGCGCGGCCTGTTTCATACAAAACTTAATTTTAGAATTGATGCCAAAATACTAAATCACCTAAACCTAATGATTTTTTTTTCATCAAAAAGTTTAGTAAATATCTAGTACGGATGAGAAGTAATTTTTTTGTTTGTTTTACATTATGAAATATATGCCATTAAAGGATTTGATTGTACGCGATTTTAGAGGTACCTTTAACAATTATTTGAGGGCTAACGGTGATTTAAAAAAAGTTTTTCCCCATCTGCTTTGAAAATATAATGTAATACAAAATTAAAATTTTTTAAAATAAGTATTATGGCGAACTTTAAATTAAATTAAAAACGACCAATTGACGTAGGAACACAAATTTGCCGTATATAATTTAAATTATCGACCCGAAAAAACTTTATTTTTTATATTTTTATTTACGTAATCATGTTTACATAGCAAATACGATATATATATTTTTTTAAATACATTTAACCCGCAAATAATTTTCTATGTTGCCTCTAAAATTATGAAATTGATTTTTTTTTCTTATACTTAATAATTTAAAACTAAAATAAATAAAATACTTCTCATCTTATTTTTAAAACCTATGTGTATTAGCAGTGAGGCAAACTTGTGGAATTTTACCAAATTTATCTCCAATAGGTTTCGTTTAGATCAAGCTTCGGGCAATTATAATAATTACAGAATAATACCGACTTATCTGTTATACGTATGTAGGTACAGAAAACAATATAATAATGTCTTTTAATTGTTGCCTCCCTCTAATATTTTGTTCTCTTTTTTTTGTAATATATACTATCTCACTTTATTGTTTTCTGCACCTATATATAACCGATTACTCTGTATTATTCTTTAGTTATTGTAATTGCAACGACAAAGCTTGTACTAAGCGAAACCAGTTTGCCAATAAAATATAATAAGTTCGTGGTTTATGACAAAGTGATGTTTTACTAAATTAATATTTGTAAGTGATAAAATGGTAAGTAAAAACAAAATAGGAAAAAAAAAAACCAATATCATAATGAGAATGGAATGAGTCTGAGAAAAATAATGAATTAACCGAAAGATCTATAACACACAGCAGGGGTAGGGAAGTTTCGCAATATGAATGTTAAACACAGGTACCTTTATTAATATTTGATGGAAGTAAAATATTCTGGAAAATCATTAAAATAATAAGCTAGCATTTACTCTTTTTCGTGCTTTTTATTTTTTTAAATCTGAAAACTTTTTCGATGTTTATTTATTTACCAATTAATTGTTTATTTTTCATTTCTGTTTTACGCAAATGAAATACAAATTAAAATCTGTTATTTTAAATGCCCACCCATCCAACATTTTACGCCACAATAAATAAAGTATACATTTATCTTAAATATTGAAGCAATTTTTACATATAAAAAGGTTATTGATAAGTTGGTTTGGAGCATACGCTTTGATTGCAGAAGATCCCATATCTTTGACGATCTTTTATATCTTTTCAATATTATCACGGAATATCTACGTATACTCGTATTTCTAAATTCTTAAACGTGATTTATTTATTTTTTTATTTAAGAACTTTTTTTCTGGCTAAAATTTTAACTGTATTATTCCAATTCGTTATGAATTCAGTATAAATCTTTAAAAGTTGATTAATAAATCAATCTTTTAATGTGATTAATGAAAAGCGTCACGCACTTGCAGAGTGGCGAACATTCTTTGATTTGCATTTGAAAAGTGTCGTCTACGGGCGGGCAAAAGTTTAGCAGATTTCGGCGTCGGCGTCGGAGCACCTTTAGGCGCCGCTGCCTGGCGCCGGTGAGCGCTGATGCTGACAGGGCGACAATTTACAGCCGCGCTGGTCCACCCCGGTCTTAGGGGTGGGTTGGGGTGGCTCCCCAGCCAGCCGCCACTTCCCGTTACCTTTGGGGTGGATTTTTTTATTGTCTTACAAGAATAATTTATTAATATCATTGCTTTGACGGGGAATTATAAAATAGAGGTAGCGTTTTGTGGTTCTACATTTTTGTAGAATAGCAATATATGTAACCCGCCCTTTTTAGAATTAACTAGAGTTATTGTAAATCACATTCGTAATAAAAAATATTTATGAAGGTTAAATTGAGTACAGGTCAAATAAATGTTTTGAATGAAAACACACGTGGAGTAAAATAAATATAGCACAAGGTCAATAAAACAAAGTAGGTAGATAAAAACATACTAAATAAAATCATAGTAACGTAGAATAACCTCAAGAGCAAAATATAAATAAAACAATACATCTGATCGTTTTGAAAAGTGATGTGTAATTGGTGCGGTGTATATTTATATGGTGTAAGGACGAAATTACATGGGCGCAAATTTCACGTACAAGTATTACACTGCAAGTAAACAACTACACATGGAGATTATTACACATGGGGAGAATTACACCCACTGGAATTACGTAAAAAAATATATTGGTTTAAATTTTAAAGTGTTGAATCAATGAGCTTGTTGAAGAGGGAGAATTCTCTTTTACCATGAAACGGAGTTATGAAATAATAATTGTTTCTTGGTGAAGCCGCAAGGATCAAACCGTAGTAAAATTATACCGTTTGAATGCGAAATAAAATATATTTAATTTAGACTTCTCTGTGGTATTACAAACCACGTACTACGCACGACGAATCAATGAATTCTCGGAAGAAACGTGTTTAGTAAAACTATTCACCCTTGCATGTCATCATGACATAAGTAATTCGCTACCTATCGGAGATTTCACTGTGTACTACTTGAATCCATCCATTTCCTTCGATTCCCTTGAATATAACATCCGCTCTTGTGTATTCGTTCGTTCTACTGATATTTGATTATTGAAACTATTCAGCACTTTAAATGCTCCGTGAAAAGACATCAAAGCACCCATTTATGGGCCATTAATAGATAAAAGATGATACCGAAAGCTGATAGACTTAACTTCCGCTTGTTGAGTTCAGGAAGGAGTTGATTCATCGGGAACTGCTCTAAAAGTCACCCTGTTCGGTTATTCAGCTGTTGTCGATATAGGGGTTGGGGGTAGGCACCGCCTCCTCTTTTGCCACTTACACGATTATCCTAATTTGCCTCTTTGGAAAGCTTGCCACTTTTCCAAAGGAATGCTCGAGTACTTGCTACCGGGTGGTGGGGAAATCCGCTTCCCTCTCAGTTTACTTGAATATTATGCTCTTGAAATGATGACATAAATTTTCGTCCGAGAAGATAATATTAACAAATCTCAAATGAAACATATAACAGAAAAAATACAGAAAATAAAAAGAACTATCAGTCGTATCTGAGAATAGAACCCAAGACCTCTGTCTCATCGGGACAACTACTCTACTCTACACTGAGCTAATGAGACCTGTTTATTTTATGTGTACGTCAATTTTGACGGCCTCCGTGGTCGAGGGGTAAGGCTCTCGACTACGAATCCGAAGGTCGCGGGTTCAAATCCCGGCGTGCGCAAGAAAATTTTATTTAATTAATTTGTGTTGTTCCACAATTAATTCATTTAAAAATAATATATAGTATATTTGCGCACGTTCCAGAGTGGAAGATACTCTCAGTATCGCCCTGGTGAAAGACCACCATTCATAATTGAAACGTTACTTGAAATGGCTTTTAGCCGTGTTTGGTGACCAGATCTGAATAGCCAAGTATTTCCCCACCTTCCTCTCCCCCTTCTCATTCTCCTCCCAATACCTTCAGCCTCACAACATTCCCCAATTGGGGATGCCATAGTCTCACTGGCTCCAGACAGTTGGGAGCAGTTGTGACTCTTGTGCGGTATTCATATAATATATATATATATATTTTATTTTTTTTAATCGATATTTTATTCCAAATTTAAGATTTATTATCCTCAATTAACTTCCATATTATTGACTACTACTTTTTATTTGATTGCCAAGTTCTATCCGAATTTATTTTCAACGTAGATAGTGTCTTGAATGTACCTATCCGATTTTTTTTTTATTTACATGGGGACATTATTGACTTTTCCAAAGTCCAGAAAGAATATTCTTTTTTTTTGTAATAACTTATTGAATCTAATAAACCTCATTGTAAATTTTAATCATTAAAAAAGTAAATATTAACAAATCTCAATCTCATGAGTTTTAGAAACTTCAATAACTTATTCTAATAAATTTAACAAATTTTTTCGTTGACAGTTATCGAGCTTTAATCGCAATTCCAATCATCTCACACTCAAAAGTACGAAATTACCGGCCATCAAATTTGATCCATGAACTAACTAACTAACTAACTAACTAACCATCACGCCGTTTCCCCGCAGGGGTATGCACAGAGGACGGACCGCCAAACAACTCGATCTTGGCATGCACTTCTTGCTTTATTCACTTTCATACAACGTCTCATACATTCTCTTCTGTTATTCCGACTTCTGACATGGCCCGACTCGAGTATTTGATTCACTTGATCGTGCCATGTCTTCCTCGGACGTCCCCGGCTTTTTCTTCCATTTAAATTCGCTTCATATATTCTCCTTGCACTCCTTTCTTCATTCATTCGCTCTACATACCCAAACCATCTAAGCGTCCCTTTCTTAATCTTACTCATTACGCTTACATCAGCCTTGCATTCTTTACGAATTTCAATATTTTTCACACGATCATACACATGGTTTTACCACACATTCGTCTCAGAGATCTCTTTTCTACGGCATTCAGTTTACTTTCATCCTTCTTCTGCCAATTCCATGCCTCACTGCCATACATCAGGGTTGGTATCAGCACTCCATTGTGGACTGCTAGCTTCGCTTCTTTGGACAACTTTTTGTTAGCGCCAACCGCGTTCAGTCCTCCGTTAATGGAGTTTCCAGCATTCACCCTTCTTTCAATATCTCTATCAGTCTTTCCATCTCTCGTAAACATACTTCCCAAATATACAAACTCATCGACCTGCTCCAAGTATTCGTCATTCACAACTATATTGCACACTGTTTTCGTACTCTCTTTCAAACACCATGACTTTAGACTTACTTACATTCATCATTAGATCATTCTTCATACATACTTCATTCATCCCAGATACGGGGGACTGTAAATCTTCCATACTGTTAGCAATCAGCACCGCATCATCAGCATACAACAGGCAACATACTTACAGACTACTCATTTTCACGCCCAAGCCCACCTCTTTCAATTCTTGCATACAATTATCCATGTATAGATTGAATAACCACGGTGACATTACGCAGCCTTGCTTAACACCTTTTGTGATGTCAAACCACCCCGTAAAATCACCGTTTGCCCTAACACATGCAACGCTTCCTTCGTACAGCGATGCGATTACCTGTATAAGATTTGTATTCACACCATACTTAGACAACACCTTCCATAACTTTTTCTGTCAACTCTGTCGTATGCTTTTTGTAGATCTACAAAAGCACAGAAAAGTTTCTGTTTTTTTGCCAGAAACTTCTCTGTGAGCATACGCAACGAGAAAATCTGATCCATGCACCCCCTTTCACTCATAAATGCGCCTTGCACATCCCATATTTTATCCTTTGTTTTCATTTTGTTCATCAATATCCTACCATACAGCTTACCAACTGAACTTAGCAGGCTAATAGCCCTGTGATTTCCACATTCCATGCGTGACCCTTTACCTTTGTATAGAGGCATTATCACAGCCCTTCTCCAATCTAATGGGGTGTAACCCTCCTCTAGACACTGGTTAAAAAGTTTGCACAACCATGTGAGAATTATACGACTATTTCCTTTAAAGTATTCAGCAGCAATATTGTCGAAACCAACAGCCTTACCATTCTTCATACATCTAATTGATCTTTTAATTTCATCCATGCTAATTCATGCTAATTTTGGGAACATTCACCCCATCGTCATTCATACCTGACTCGCCACTGGAATCTCTATCACTCGGATTGCTTTCGAAGACCTCTTCAAAATATTTCATCCATCTCTCTTTTATTTCTTTCTCGTTCGTCAACATTTTTCCATCTTTCGATTTTATCACTTTCACACATCCACTTTCACACATCCACTTTCTGGACCATTCCGTGACCTTTTGACCTCCTTCCAAAATAGTTTAATATTTTCTTGGAAGTGGTTTGTCATTTTGATCCCCTCTTCCTCTTCCAGGCGTTTCTTTCGTTCTTTCACTCCATCACGTACTCTTTTTTTGCATCCCTTGTAAACTTCTTTCGCTCTATCCCTCTCTTCGCTAGAAGCACAATTTATAAATTCGAAAATCACCGTTATTGCCAATATACTCGTATGTGTATTACACGCGGTTAACACTAGTTCAGAGTTGAAAGATCATAGTTCACAGTTCAAGGTTTACATTTCACAGTTCACATCGAATTTGGGGGTACCTCTGCGGCGGAATATGATTTAAATTGAACATAAACCTCTTGGATAAAAAGAACCGGTTTTTTTATTTTATTTTTAACATTAAACAATGCAATGACGCGAAAGATACCTAGGAGCTTTCGATTTCTTGGTCTATAATAACTTCTTGACATTCCCTGGCTATTTAATATAACTAGATTTTGCAAAATAGAATTACACATTTTTTAATTTTTCTATTTAATTTTACAACAGAAAAAAAAATACAACTCAAAAAGTCCCGACAAACTACTTTTTTGTAGTTTGTCTAACGGGAGCTTGTTATCAAAAACATAAAATTTACAAAGTTACAAAATATGTAAAATAAAAACATTAAAAAAAAAACAATATATAAAATAAAAACATACAAGCCATATGTAACAGAGAAGATCATTCTTATAACGGAAGATTGATAGAAGATCGGGCAGAGGAAGCATCTCACAGAGCTTCTAAATTTGGCAAGTCCTCCATCATTGCACAATCAACATATTTCGCTTATTATGATGGTAGTAGCAAGAGTTTTTTTTTTTTTTAATATTCAATTCAATTTTTCAATTCAATTCAATTAAATTATTTATTCCTTTTAAAAGTTTTACAAAATTTACACTTTAAAGATGTACAACATCCAAAATATTACTGGGTTGTTCGTAATCCGGATATGTTTGTCTTTCTTTAATAAAAATAAATATAGAAATGTCTTTAAAATAAATTCAATTTTTATTTTTAAACTTTTTTTTTTTTTGATTATACGCCCATTTGGGCTATTACATGGATTTTAGAACACAATATAAAGAGCTATCAAAAATTACAAGTACATAGAGATTCTAAACTGTAAAGTAATGAACAATATTTTTCAAACGTTTATGGTATCAGTGACATAAAATAGAAAACTAAATGAATATTATAACACAAATCATTAACGCTACATTATCCAAGCTACGATATTAATATTGTAGGATTCGTCGAAGTGGTGGTATAGATGACGCTTTACTATATAAATGGAGTTACAACACCTCCAAACCTGTGGCCTAGATCAACAAAATCAAGAACTTATTGGGAACATAATATTATAAAATATTTTTGTAATGTATGTTTTGCAAATAATTTACTATTTTAATTGTGTTATTAACATTAAAAAATCATTATCAACACAACGCAGTAAAGGGTGGTGCAATCTCTCGCATCTCTTAAAATAAATATATTTATTTATTGATTTCATAGCTAAGTTTTTCTCGGAACGCTCTGTAATAATTTGAGTTCGCCGTATATTTTATTTGTACGCGTTCCTTAGCAACGCTTGCCTTTCTTTAACGCAAATCACTCTTCGTGTAATCAGGTTAAACACTCACTAGACCTCTTGCTGCCTTTATCTTATTCGTTAGATTCGTGCGTGGGATCCTATATATACATACTATATCATACCTTCCATGAATATTCTCGGGTTATTATTCTTTTAATTTTTCACGCATTGATAAATTATATTCCGTTTCCTCTGAATATGTGTATTCCGTAAATGGAAATTGGCAGAATGATTAAAGATAAATATGGTACTGCTCTGTGCGAAGGTTCGTAACTAATACTTATGTATTTTTTTATGGAAGCAGTTTTAAGAAACCTGACAGTTATATTGGAGTCGGGTATATCGAAAAATATGATTTAATGAAACCTGTCATAAAGAAAATGTAATCGTTTTCCTTCTGCGTTAAATCATCGCCTTTTAAATTCAGTTTGAATAAATCTTAATTACGGCTTTGCTGTTTGAATAACTAAATCAGATACTTTAAAGTCGAGAATTCGGCGTTAAATTGAATGAATGGTGGTATCCAGAAAGAGCCTGCTGTAGAGTTGTGGGGCTGATAGGCCGTGCAGCTGATTAGGTTAATCTGTCCGCGCCGGTTGACAGGTGTTAGATGTTGGCGTGTCACGTGATAGACGCCCGCGCCGTGAAATCACAAGCGCCGCGACGCGCAACTTAATTTCCGACGCCCGAGTATTCTCATCGGCTTGTCAAGAAAATTGCTCCTGCTCTAGTCACGCCGCTATCTAATATGCTAAATAACGCTTGGAAGACATTCTTCGTAATCTTTCAGTAACTCGCGTAATTCGATTTGTCACTTGCGTTGACAGCATAATTTTAAGATGAAGGCTCCCTCACCCACGCGAGGGTTGCCGCCCTGGCCCCCGCCCTACCGCCGCCGCACCCCTCTTTCCCTTACCCCGTCCCGACCTGATAAGTGTCAGGAGAACCAGGCTTCCGACAGATGTGATGAACGCTCAAATTAAACGCTGTCCTTCTTGCTCAATTAAAATTATACTCATCAATTTAGTGCCTGAAAAGATTTACAAGTATTCACAAATCTCTAATAAGAATGCTTTGAGCGGCGGTTTCCCTTCCCCGTGTCAAGGTGCTCTAATCTACCCTCATTGTTCGTTCAGTGAAACGGCTCAATTAAATAAGGTTTTCATTATCGGTTTTCTGTTGAATTTACAGAACAATACGCTGCTTGATATCTTTATTCCGACTGATATACCTATATGCAGGTACATAATATTTATAACACGGGGAAACCCAACCTAGGGAATTCGGGAATTAGGAATCGGGACAGTTTTTTTTATCATACTAAGAAAATTGCGTTATTCTTGCTGTGATAGATACCTTTTTCGTTATATTGGCGATTTCTGTTTTTACCCGAAAGTCCATTTGTGCATTTATAACTTTTTCACTCATATAAAGCTTTTATGTAATCCCGTTACAAATCATAATAATCTCTACCCTACAACTTCTGCTTTAAAATATCAGAGAACCGGTTCTAATAGGTAAAATCTGTAAAATTCTGAAAGATCGATTTTTAATCTGTTTTCTGTAGCCACCCTATAATAATAATAATAATATGTTATGCAATTTAATATTACGTATTACATACATTTTTACGTCATCCGATAAAAATTTACATGCACTCATATTGTATTACATTATGCACTTACGAGTATATATTGTGTATCATGCATATCAGATTATTACTATTTTTGTTTTTTTTTTACCTATTATCTGCAACTTCTCTGTATCCATGCACTTATACATTATTATACATACATACATCTATATATATCTCTCTCTATATCTCTATATACATCTATATATACAAATCAATGAAAGTTTCTTTGTCCTCGATGTTCTCTAAAATCACTGTACCGGTTTCGCTGAAAATAGCATAGTTTGTTTTTATTAGTGCCGGGAAGGTTTAGAAAGTAGTTTGAATGAAATCCAATATGTAAAACTGTTGCTATAACGTTTTAAAATTAGTATGAAGAACATTGAACCCGACATGTTTTATTTAGGTTAGCCCATAGATATAACACTCTGGTTAGCTACAGATTGTACGAGTAGGAAGTAGGAAAACACCTACTTAAGAACTTTACGTTTGGAATGAAATAAAATATTAAAATGAATGTTTCTTTGTTCTGAGATAGTTACTTTCGCTATCAAATCAATTATGGCACCCTAATGACAAGCAAGAATTCACAATCTCACAACTTTATTTCAAATCCCGAGCAAGGCCGGGTACACATCAGCTAGTAATATCATAAATATGTTACGCGTATATCGTGTATCATCTTCTCTTTTTTTGTTATCCAAAAACCTTATTTTATCTTTCTGAATAATATAAAATGTAAAAATATGTATAAGCCCGCCCATCAGCGTTAATAATTTATAAATAAATATTTTCATGATTTGTATAGCGCCTTTTTTTGTGAAAAATCACCTCAAGGGCGCTGTACATATATTTTTCGAAGCCCACTACTAAGTTTAGATAATTTATTGTAACTTAAGGCCAACAGATTACATCCCCCAGCTCATCGGTCAATAACATCTAACCATACGTAGAGTGTATTACCGATAAGCGTGAAGCTGCATAAAAATTAAAAATGTACGTATTAATTATATTCTTCGCCGTGATTTTCCCATGAAAAGCGTGTTATGGAAGTAATCCTATATTTTGTTATATTTATATTAGCCAGCATTGTGTGAGTTTTCTTTTGTCATACAATACTTTTGTTTATTCCTGTAGCCGAATTTTAACTACGATGTATTCGTTGGGTTTAACATTGTACAGTCAACTTCATTACATTTTAAAGCTTCCGTGTTGAATCAGCACTATCCGGTGAACAATTTTATTTTTCCGAAAACGAATTTGATTTCAGAGTTACCTCAAAAATGTCCAAAAACATTTATTATCCATGTCGCGTGCAATTGGCCGCAAGTAATTGGCCAGTTTAGTGGCATCACTTATTTGGACTTTTCAATAAATGTTTCCAGTACATTTTGAATATTTAAATGACCCGTAATGTACTGATCTCATGCTCTACCTGAAATGGTGCATTTTCTTTTATTTATATTCTGTGGCATTCCGTTGAAAGAAATTCTCATTAATATAATATGAGCTCCGTGGCCTATTGCCAAAGAATTTCATCAAATACTAGCTTAATTCCCGGCTTCGCCAGAGGTTTATCACTCTACTTCTTATTGAACAATTTAGAAATATGGAGCAAATGATACGGCGTCTTGTCATATATTCATAGTTTAGAAAATTACAACCCTTATACGAGTAGGTGTAAATAAGTTAGCGATCTGAAAATAGTTACGTTTGCATAAAAATTACTCCCAGGAAAAGCTACGCAAATTTCGTAATACTAGAACTCATCGCTCGTACGTTTTTTCTGCTTCTTTCAAACAATATTTTTGCTTTATAGTTAATGCTTAGAATAGGGAGTCCGATTCTAAAGAAGATCTTTTATGGCTTCTTTAACGATTTTGTGTTTTTTTCACAAAAGCAAAACGTTTTTTGTTATTTCTAGCACTTGACAAAAAAAGTTGCGATTACGTTGAAAGTAAATCGAGATTTAAAGCTTAAAGTCGTAAGATACACGTTTTAAGTCGTGGTTAGTTGTTACACGAAAATAGTTTTAAGTTAGCGAAATATTTGCTTTTCCGATTAAAAATAATTATTGCATTAGTTTTAATAATCTTCACCGTAAACTTAAACATTTACAATCCTTTTTAGATAACAAACCAGTATCCAATGCGTTTGACAGAGTGACAGCCCACACCATTGACTTAATAAAGGTTTTTTAAATTTATTTCTGCCATCCGAGGAACGGATGACTATTTTACTCGAGGCAGTGAACGAGAATCATCGTGATCATTATTCAGCATCATCATTCAAGGTCCGGTCTTTGGCCCACGCGCGTCACGTGCCCAAAGAACTCCCGTGCTGCGCTTTTGTTGTCCCTTTTTAACACAGTCTATACGTGGCTGTACGGCATATTTCATTTTAATGAGCCTTGTCGTAAGTTACATTTTCGCATCCACCCGAGAGTTGATAATGTAGGCAGGTCCTGATTTACCGTAAAGCAAAAGGTGCTGCAACACAGGGCTCCCCACTTTGAAGGGGCGTCAAAAATACTCAAAAACTACAACGCTCGTCGTGTACAATTTGCTGTCTCATTCGAGCCAATAAATTTGTTGTGTCCTTCGATCGAAAATAATAGAAAGTTGAAATTAATATCACATTATTGAAATAAATTGCTTAAATAAATAACACTGGTAGAGATGTTTACTATTTACAAATGATATGTTTCGATAGCTCCGAATGAATCCCAATTCTGGACTGGCGGCGAAGTTATTCTGGAGAACCAGATGAGATAAAAGGGGTGAAAGAAGTACTGAATAGAAACGCGAGGATGCGACGGAATTGAATTATGCCTACCTTGTTCGTGGATCCTTAGCACTTATTTCACCTCACTGATCACTTCATTGGCCAGCTGCTAGATCGCGGAGGTGAACTCTCTTGTCATCCCGCGACGAGCGTTTAGATCGAACTACTCAGGCACTATCTCTCTCCAGTGACATATTAGGGATCGGTTCAGGGTAGGATGGGGGGTGGGTAGTGAACTATTTGACAATCATGCATTTAATATGCCAAAACACTAATCATTATTAAATTTGACTTGCATTAAATTTAATAGAAAATTAAAGGAGTTCTACGAATTTATTAATTTTTATCTTTACTATCACTTTCTCAGAAGTCAGAACGATGTCCAGAAATCAACCTAAATCAAACTGTACGTAAATTTTGCACACAGAAGTCGGCCTATCAATCATAAAATAGTATCATAGATGTTATATTGCTATTTCACGTAAAAGGCTTGGTACTCGGAAGTCGGCTGCATACGAGTATGTCGTTTATTTGATATCGAAGTATGTAATTAAAGGTGCTTTGCCAACGGCCCCTTCTAGGG
The DNA here is from genome assembly GCA_022606495.2 of Halesus radiatus. Taxonomy (NCBI): domain Eukaryota; kingdom Metazoa; phylum Arthropoda; class Insecta; order Trichoptera; family Limnephilidae; genus Halesus; species Halesus radiatus. Next base: position 76,880 of record JAHDVE020008706.1, on the reverse strand, counting down.
TAAATCCGCTCCTGAAAGTTGGTTCCCTTATTCTTATTGCAGCTTTCAGCCCACGAGTCCTCCGAGTGATGCGCCAGTTCGACCTCCGCGACACACCTTCCTAGTACTAAATTACTAAGTCAAATTCCCATTAAAAATATGAATGCTAATCAAAATGTTATTCCAACACCTAGAGTGGCGGGTACACTTCATTCCCCTACATCGCACTCAAACTTCTGTATTCTCTTGATCACTTGATGTCACTTTTGATGATTGTTCTGCTGGTTTCCTAATAAGGACTCTGGGCGTGCATATTATGCCAATCAGGTTTTAGGACAAGTTTCCTAAACTACAGCCCACTCTGTCTGCCAATATTCCGTTACTTGATATTTATGCTAACGATTTAAATTATGGCAGTCGAACGCCTGTAGAAGTAGAGTATCATCGATTCAAAGACAGGTGGCGATTATTGTATAGGTAATTATGTGGAAACCTATTGGACATAAGACAACTGGCTTTTTGCTGACTGGTCTCTGGACCTTTATTTATCATTTTACACATAATTTTATACATAATTGTAGTTATATTCTACTTTAAAGTGCGTTCATTTGTCTAATTGATACAAACTACTACCAAAGCTATATATTAAAATACTTAGAATGAACAATTTGTGTCTATGCATGATAAAAGTTACTTCCTATATATTTCGGTTTGAGATACTGCGAATCTTTGGCCCCTTTTACAACTTTTGGAGTTGCCATCAATTAAAAATAACTTAAAACATTTTTCCAAAGACATAATTCTTCATAAAGCCCGTTGGGCGGCGGGGGAGGGGGCTAGGGCGGGGGCGGCTAAAGCATTTTGACGATAATTCACGCAGCGCCCGGATTAACGATAGTTATTAACGGGTGAGTATTTCAGAAATACATATATCTGGCAGAAGATTGAAACGGGAAAAGTTTTTCACGGTGGCGTTAGCAAGTTTCCCCGTGAATATGTCTATCGTAGGATTCCCGGCGCCTGCTTTCGACCCGAAAAAGAGAAATCACCCAAAAAAGCTCGATCAACTTGCAAACTTTTATAAACTTAACCTCCACCCGCCGAGGGACGAGTCTCGCCTGTATTTGAACGCGGACTTGGGTCGTTTTGGTTTTTGGGACGCCGCGATGATATCTGCGGGTATGTAGCACTTTTGTTAGGTATACTTAGGTATTTATTTCATAGGTAGATTTAGAAAGAGAAGTTTTTCCCGTGCTAAGTGAAACTATATTTTACAATTTTGCTTCCTAGATATAATTTTGAGTTGCTAACGAGTTTTGGTAAATAATCTTGTGAAGTCGAAATACTAGTAGGTACCTTATTTTTACCTTATGAGGATTATTCAAGAGGTTTTTGTGTTTATTTTATTTATTTTTTTACGATAGAAAACTTTTAAAGTTTTAGAATATTTAATTAACCGGTGATGTAAATATGTTTTTTTTTAATTTATTACAAATTTTCATTACATGGTGATACACCTTTCCAACGTAGCTCCACACTCGAAGATTAATGTTTCCTAGCGAATCCTTCATGCCACGGAGCACGGAGCGGCCAATTCATCAATAGAATAGTTTCCTCTGGCACGGGCCAGTCTTACCTTCCTCGTAGGGATGTCAGTAGGTACCCTGGCGCCTGTGCGGGGTAGGAGGGGAGGGGGCGGGGCGGTAGTAGTAGCGGTGAGGAAGGAAGGAAGGAGACTCAGGTCTGTAGGTAAGATAAAGGGAGGAAAAACTTAGGTGAGAGATAGTGCACTGCCTCTACGAATCTTTATCATTTTATATTTTCCCCGGAACATTTGAATTAATAGGTGGGCGGGGATATATATACGACTTGGATATTTGGGTCAAATCTGGAAATATCCGACTAATCCTGTTACAGAGACGCCTTGTACCCATTCTTCAGGAGAACAAAAAATACGGCGTCTCGGATAAAGTGCTCTCTGAAGATATTTTATGATGTCTGTATTTTTACGGTCATAAGTACTTACACATAGGCACCTTACCTTTCATTTCAGATTAAGTATGTACTTCGATACCTTCTCCGAATTTATTTTAAAGCGCCACAAGTTTGGACAATACGGTACCAAGCTTATGTATATATATTTACATTATTGCAGTTGGATATTGATTAATTTCTATATTAGTGCTTGGTACATTTTGATTTGTTATTCGTATCATTTCAACTTAGCTTTCAAATTTTGATAATGTTTAAATATTTTATATACATTTTTAACAAATTTCATTCTATTTAAAAAAAAAAAATCGAAGGTACCTGTGTACCAATAAAGTTTTTTGTTTCTGTTTGTATAACATTTGATAATTGGAAACACTTTTTAAGTGTTATTTTCTTTTAATTTCACCCCTTTCTTCGTACGTATAGATATTATATATGTGGGTAGGTTTTTTAAGAGAAAACTTTTGTTAAAATTATGCGTCGATGAATCAACAAGTGAAACATAACGAATTATGAAAAGCTGATTCTTATTACCTATAATTGGAAGATGTCAAAATAAATATATATAATCTTTAAAATAAAATAAAAGTGCCCCCTCGTGATCTGTCAAATTACTACTTTTCCTTTTAAATGGGTACTTTATTCCAAAAATAAGATAAAAATACTCTGAAATTAATACCGTAAGAAAATGCTTGAAAGTAACGAATCACCATCGGATAAACATTATTTTGGCAGTTTTCTGACACCTTTTGTGTGATTTGATAACTGATGTAGTTTCCCTTTGTCCCATTTTACGTTTTATCCATTCAAAACTCCAAAAAGTCGCCCAGGTATGGGTATGATGGTCAAACACATGAAATTTTACGACTCTTTTTACTGTTTTATCTCGGTTTCTTCGAAAAATTACTCTTTAATGAAAGTTTTATAACTTTTATCTAAAAATAATGATTCCCAAGCACGTTAGGTCCGATATAAGCCGCTTTATCGACAATTCTAAATCATTGGACTAATTTCGGGACTTGTGAACTAGATGTGTTTTCCTTGGGTTTTATGTTTTAATTTTAGGTTTTATTTGTACCTATGAATATACCTAGTACATAGCATGTTCATGGGCTGATAATATGCATTATATATGTAATATATAAAACATTCACTCCATCAGAATTTAGTATACTTGCAGAATTTTATAAAATATTGTAGTATAAATCTAGATACCTAACTATGATGTTCGTGATTCTGAACTTCTCCTAAAATTCCGTCACCTCAATCGGACCATTATCACATTGCCAAACTTGCTTACGAATGAAGAGATTAAAATACGACTGTCCTTACGTACCTTCATCCAACACCACTTCTCCTCACAGCCTGTACAACACTGGCATATTAGAATTCTGTCCTGATAGAATTTGAGGTATTAGAATTTACGTATTTTGCAAGTTCTGGCCTCTCAGAATACTGTTCTTTTAGAAATTTGTCCTGATAGAATTTGGCGTATTAGAATTTACCTCTTTTACAAAATGTGAAACAACTTGGCCTATAGCTTGTCGCTATAACGTTCCCAGGTTGGTTCCTCGGCGTTATACTAACAGATCACCGTCTTCAGCCCCCGTAGCCCATAAACCCGCCTTTATTGCCTACATATTGTTTGGAACGATGATCACGGATATTAACTTTGTGGTCGAAACATTATTTGCTTTGAATAGTAAAAGGGTTCTAAAAGTCGGCTGTTAAAGCCACTTTTATGTCTTGCGGGTTAAAACAATAGTCGAGCGTTGGCGCATTTATTGAAACAGAAATCTTGACGACTGCGGTATTAAAATTTTATTCTTGCCCGAGCTGAAGGCAAAGGCACTGTAAAGGTTATTCATCGTAAAATGACAGAAAATTTAGACTTCACTGCTTTGTTTGGTGCTTTTCGCTTTAGGCTCTTGATAATCTAACCAATTTTTCAATTATTACAGATTGAGCCCTAGTTTTCCTATTCTGCCAAAATAGATCCAATTCATCAACTTCCATTTCTGAAGAACAAATATTAAGAATAACTACTAGTAGTTAGCCCGACTTTATCGTTTAGTTTCAATACTCTGTTTTCGAAATATTTTTCCCTTGAATGGTCAGCACTCAAAAATACACAATGCGGGTTGCTAACTCAAGAAATACTACAAATGATTTATCTGTAAATTCTATACGGATAGTTAGTAAAATGTATAAGGTTTCAAAAGACAATAATTCTCACACTGTATTTTTTTAAATTCTATATAAAATACGTACTGAATTTTAGATAAAACGTTGAAAATTGTTTTCACTGATTATTAAACTTTATTTAAATTTTAAGAATTTTGGTATTTATTTCACAGAATTTGAAGATTACAGTTTTAGGTTTTTTTGTCTTTTGAAACCTTGTACATTTTCCTAACTCTCCGTATAGAATTAACAGATAAATCATTTATGGTATTGCTTGAGTTAGCAACCTGCAAAGTGATGTTTAGGGCCAATTTTCAGTGCTGACCCTTAATAAAGAATTGAAAATTGAAAATAAGCAATATGGCTTCTTCTCTGATTTTTAAACGTATGTATATATTTTAAAGCTTTATAACTAATGGTGAAAATGACGCTGCGATTTGAAAATAGTTTGTAGCATTTCACATTAAAAATTCCAAATAATAAAAGCTTTGCGAATTTCATGACGCCAGCGCTTAAAGTTCAAAAGTTTCTACTGCTTCACACAAACACATTTATGTTTAATATGTAATTTAGATAATATGCGAGATAACCTCTTAACGGGTTTTTACAGAATATATGATAAGCAGGATTAGATTAAGTGTAGCAAAAATGTTAATTTCCGTTCGATGTATTTAATAATGCTCTGTAACGGAAGCAATCGAACAATTTTTAAAAGCATCAAATCCCCATTGACGTCCTTTCAATCCTTCGAGATATTGTGGAATTATTCCTGTAATTAAAAAAAAATCTTCATTAATATTAAATTAAAGGGATGTACTAAGACCGTTAAATTTTCACTGAGATTGCAAATTTTTAAATATTACAATTACCTCGCATCAAACACTCAAAAGTTTTGCATCTCTGTTACTTTGGACATCAGTAAAACGTGAAATTTTGGCATTAAAAATTCTATGAGATCATTCGGACAGTTTGAATTTGACGTCCATTTTAGTGCTACCTGAACTAAATACCTTTATTTATGATCATTTATTGCATAAGTTTTAACACCGGCAATTCACAATTGACCACATAGACACGCATTGGTAAGGGAAATATATTACAGGTGCTACTACCTATTATGTGAAAACGACATTCAAAAGAGTTTTAACACTTTACAAAACAAAAGTTATAAAGTTTAGGTACCTGTGTACATTTTCTTTAATTATGATTATATGCCCATCTGGACTTGTACACGGATTTTAATATAAAAATAAGGACAGAATATAAAAAGCTATCGAAGATTATAAGTACATAAGAGTTTTTAAATCATAAAGTAATGTTAAACAATATTTTAAACTTTTAACGGTAATATAAAATATAAAACTAAAACAATATTATAACACAAATCATTAAAGCTACATTATCCACGCTACAATAATTAATTGTAGAATTCATGAAACTGCTGGTATAGATGACGCTTTATTTTATAAATGCAGTCAGGAAATATATCAACAATACCTCCAAACTTGTTGCCCAGATCATGCATTCTATAGGTTAGTGAGTGTGCTGATAGTTGGTTGTGTACGTACGTGTTGCAGAAAAATGTTACATTTTGTCTCGTGTTCCTCGTCGGTACATAGAATTTAATAGTGGGGATGAAAGCAGGGCTTAATGACCGGTTTAATATAATATAACTAGGTCTGAAATAATTCTCCTGTCAGACAGCGTAATTAGATGCAATCGATTCATCAAATGTACACAATTAAATTGGAATTTTGAGCTTAAAACTTATGGTATATAGGTACTTAAGAATTTTTTTCTGAACCCTTCTATTTTCATTGGCTCTCTCGGGGTACCGAAGAGCACCCGTGAGAGCATACCGCTTATAGATCCGTTGCAGCCTCTCCCTCTTTCCATAAATAACTCATGTAACAGAAAGGGAGGTTACAACGGAGCTGTAATGCTGCATTGACAGCACTATACAGTGTTTTATTTTGTTACTATTCGTGTCGTTTCTCTATGCTCAAATTGTATGTTAGGTTGTAAGAAGGGGAAGAGGATGCGACCCCACGTTATGGCTCCAGTGTAAGAAGGGGAAGAAGGACACGTTGGTCGCCAGTGTAATAGTACAGAGACAGGTTAACTCACCTCGATGCCAGACGCGAGGGCTGATCTCAGGGTTCCACCAGGTTAGCCCAATTGGTAAGGGCATCACAGCTCTTCTCTCGATCGGCGCAGCCTCAAATCGGACTCAATGGAAAAGGTATTTAACTACCAATGAAAAGATACGTGCTTTATAGACAGGGTTTATTTTACAGGGAAAACATTTACAGATAATTCATACGGGGTTCAAAACAAGGAGCAGTGCCTAACCTAATCTGAGTCTCGATAATCTCTCTCTCTGGTGAATCGGGCATGTTATTCAAAGGGCACAGTTACTACAGCACAGAAACGAGGGTTGAACAATCTGCTTACATGCGTTGAACAGCGACTGGTGTCACGTTCCTTTAGCGTAAAAAGTGTGATGTCCAGGGGCTCTGGATCTCACACGTTCAACATCAGGCAAGACACAGCGAGTTCATGCACTGGTCACTGACTTTAATATCTAGGCTTATGCAAAGACAACGAGTTTACAATGTACTGATGCAATGGTGGCAAGATGACGTCAGAAACTACGCAGTGTGGCCGCGCGCCCGAAGGGCACGCCGTATCCACCTCACTGTTCGGCTGCCGGAATCTGGGTGAGTCTAAGATGGCGTATCGCTTTCGAACTGGCGGGCCCTCGTGCATCAAGTCACGTAGGCCGCTTACAAGCGAAGTGGCGCCGTTGTGTCAAACGCCAGGATCACTCCTAGCGTGTGTTCGAGAAAGTTCTAGGAACTTCCTTTTACGGCTAGATTCTTCTATTAAATTGTAGCTAATCTTGTTACAAACAAGGTCTACAATTTATTATTATTTTATTTTTAATCCATCTCAGTCTCTTATCGTAAAGGGGGCACTTCATTAACTGTGATGACTACGCCAAGGTGTTGTAACCTGCCGTCTTCAATATCTGTCTTTGTATGGCGAGGAATCAAACTCGTATGTTGGTAGGTTGGGTATAATTATCACTATCGCAATGTTATAAATTATAAAGCTGAGATATCAACAAGGACGAGGCAACCTGTCATTCGCTTATATACTTCCGTAAGTGATGCAGTCGCTTTCATGCTCGATTGTCCCTTTCATACACTTGGACATACTTTCACCACATTCATTTTGTAATTTTGTTTCAGAACTCTATCCGGCACAACCTTTCGCTGCACAACCGCTTTATGCGCGTGCAGAATGAGGGCACGGGCAAGTCTTCCTGGTGGATGATCAACCCCGACGCCAAGCCGGGCAAATCAGTGCGCAGGCGCGCCGCTTCCATGGAGACTTCCAAGTTTGAGAAGCGCAGGGGGCGCGTCAAAAAGAAGGTACGTCAAATGTTTTGTATTACGGAGGGCACAAATAGAAAAAAGGCCTATTCTCAGTTTAGCCACCTACACAAAAAAGTGCCCCGGCAGTCCCCAGTGTTCGTCATACAAGTTGTACTGCAGAGGAAGGCACAACAAGAAAAAGCGCTCTTCTCAATTTAGCGATGTATACTAAAAAGTGCTATAGCAGTACCCGTTATTGGTCATACATCTTGTAGTGCGGAGGGCACGTCAAGAAAAGCCTTGTTTTCATTTTAATCCCTTTTTTCAACAAAGTGCCCTCCCAGTGCCACAGACCCGTTATGTTGCTTTTTACATTGTAAAGCACGAAAGTTCTCCCATTAACGATTTTTTTAATAGATTTTTGCCAATACACCGTGTTTCTTGCCGCGAAATTTCAGGGGTTTAAAAATTCAACATTCGTATCTAAAATAAATCGTTATTTAAATATTTATAAATTATTCGAATTCATTTAGATATTTGTTTAATTTGTCTTAATAATGTAGTGAGAGTTTAGCTTTGAGAAAGAGCTAGCGTATTAACCCGTATTTGCAAAATATCCAGAAGTAATAAGAAGAAACTTTAGATTATATAGGCGCATTGTACCATGCGCCTATATAATCTTTTTTCCAACGTATAGCTTAGATTTTCACGATTATCATGAATTTTCACACTCTGATTTTTCGCGGTATGAGCATGAACCACGGTATATTCCCAGATAAGTATTATGTTATTGAATATGTTAGGTGGAAGCCATGCGCAGTGGAATCCCAGCAGACGCAACCCCAAGCCCCAGCAGTTCCGTTTCCGAAGGCCTCGACATGTTCCCCGACTCTCCGCCCATCCACAGGTATTGTACAACACACGTTCATCTTCACCTTTGCCTTTACTAGTGCAAACATTACTAGTGAGGGCGAAAAATCGAATAAATTGTCTGTTTCTGTCAAACTCGTAGATTCAAATTATGTCGACCTTTTTCAAAAGTAAATTGGTTGCATTACCAGACTTTTCCTCTGATAATTACTTTCCCTCTTTATTCTGCATTTTACATGACGTCAGTATATGACGTCATAAAAACGAGTCAATCTACTTTTAGTGACAACTTTCTGAAAAAAAAATCTCAGTACACTAAATACTTTATTATATTTAAAAAAAATCCTTGGATTTTTTATTTTGTACCCTTTCATTTTATTCTCGAGTTTGACAAACAATGATTATTCGGTGATTTAGTGAGATATAATATATAATTATATAATATTTAGATATATAAGGAACTAAAGTCGACTAAAATTTTGGTGTTGGCTAATTCACAGATATGTAAAAATTCTTAGAATTTAAGCATTTTAGTTTGTTTTACAATGATAGTATAATTAATTATTGTAGTTTTAGTTATGGTAAATGAGTGCGCAATTTAAATATTATATTTTTTGCAACTTTTCAGTGTTTTAAGGGAACAGGTGAAAATATAATATGTATCTAAACCAAAATGGAAGTTATCTATTTATCATAACATATAAATATCATTTCTTATATTGTATCATTTTTTGGTCTCATTAATAGATATTTTTTCAGTGGTGTATGCAAGAATATAATTGTTTTGTACCTTTTGATTTATGTGTAAAGTTCACGTCATGAACATTTGTAATTCATCAATTTCTATATTGATACGATTGTATTTAAAACATGTAAATTGAATTCTCGGTGGGAACTGAATCTCATTCGTTAATTGGAGTTAGTAAGCTTTGCATATTTAATTTGCGTGCCCCATAAGCACACAATCAATCAATAATATTATTCTTCGAGGTCATTATTTGCACGTCAAGGTCCACCTTCCAAGGCTGTGCCCAACTACACTCTGTGGGTACGATAATTATTATTCGACTGGCTATATTTTATAACCAACGCATTTATCATGCCAAATCTTTAGTTAATTTATCAGGAAGTGGTCCGAGATCAATATGAGCGTAGGATTGAGAAGTTATATGTAATATTACGTTATTTCTTAGTTTTGCATTAGACAATCGCCTTTAAAAGTTTTAAAATAAATACCCCTAGGTTCCGCAAGGAATCGAACACCCATCTCTCATTTGAGAGTCTACAATGCTAATCACCGGCTATATGAATAGAATAAAAAAGTACACAAGAAATACGATGTGTGCGTATTTCGTATCCAAAAGTCTGGCATTCGAACCTTAAAATTTCTAATAAAAAAATTATTTCATCATCATTTTATTTCAATCAAATGGAATGGCAATATACAATGCAGGCAGTGTTAAAAAAGGAGCGCTGTATTTTCATTGGTTCTCTGGGGGCTAGAACCAAAAGGTACTAAGTCAAAGGCTTTCCATTTGACACTTTCGGCACTTTCCATTTAAATCTACATGGAAAGCGTTTATAGTGTGGTATGTCTTGGCTATATGGGATGAATGATTATTACACTAATTTATTTGAAACCACGCCTTTTTGTGTTTGCTACGGACATATTATTATTAGACCAGTTTAAACGTGTCAGTATCAAGGTGTAAATAGTTAACGTTTCGAATCATAATACTACCGTGGAATTTCATCAAGAATCCAACTAAAATCATCCCGGATTTTACGGATGTTCCGATTATTTTTCACTATTTTTAATAGCCTTAATTAAAATAAATTCTTTAAAGAGCCAGGCAATTAGTCAACCGAGTGGTGCTTTCGTTGAGAAGTTGACTAAAATTTATGGCCGCAAAAATTAAAAAAATTGTGAGCGTTTTGAAAGCGTTTTTGTCACTCAATTGAGTTTTAACGAATGTCACGTAATGATTACGCTTTTGTCACTCAATTGAGTTTTCACGAATGTCACGTAATGATTACGCTTTTGTCACTCAGTTGAGTTTTTACGAATGTCACGTAATGATTACATTTTTGTCACTCAATTGAGTTTTTATGAATGTCACGTAATGATTACGTTTTTGTCACTCAATTGCGTTTTTACGAATGTTACGTAATGATTACGAATCGGTATTATTTCTACGTGGTATTTTCGTTTCTCTGTTTATGATCTTTTTGTCCGGAAAGTGGGACATCTTCGGTCAACCCCCGCATGAGAAATGGGTGTAAGGGGACGGTTTTTCATTTTGGGGCTTCCTGTATACTAATCAATTTCCGTGTACTCAGCGGAATGACTGAGAAATATTACCTCCAAGCCCGCAATCCTTGTTTCATATGATTTAGTTAACCAATTTCCTTTAAATCCACCTTTTACTGAATGTACTTTAAAGATCTAATTTCCACTATGTTGTGGATGTGGGGATATAGTGCAACTAGTTTAGTCAATTTAGGCCCCCAAAACAATCTAATTGAAGAAAGTATGCACTGTATGAAGGTTCTAGGATTTTTGCATGTTTAATTAAGTTTTATTGTTAAAATAGTATTTTTTAATGCATACATATAATTATTTATTTTACTTTCCTTTGAAAACATGACCAATTAGTATTTCAATTTCATAAGTTGACGCCTCGCAGATAGCTTTTGAGGTGGTGACTTGTTAAACTGTGATGCGCTTTGTTTTTTTTGGAAAGATGTATTAATTTTGGTATTTAATTATTCAGTAGTATTGCATCTTTGTTTTCTTTTCTTTTTATTTCGTTGCCGCTTCTGCTCGCCGTGTTGTCCTTCAATGACGCCACTGCTCGTCTCTTCACCACACTGGATAATTCTACTAATTCTCCAACCTACCAAACCCTACAAATGGACTTGGACAAATCTATCGTGTGATCGTGTTGTGTAATTGACCTCGTCTTAAACCTGGTCTGTTGATGTTGGAACTATTCGACTGCAGTTCGAATCAAGGTGGATTCTTACCCTCGGCTGGATTGTCTCCGTTAGCCAATGAGTATCGGCCCAGAGCGTCGTCTAACGCGTCATCTTGCGGGAGACTGTCTCCCATCCCCTCTGTGTTTGGGGGTGAGAATGATTGGGGTTCACAAGATTACCCCCCGCCCGCCGGAGCCGATCAATTGGCCGGCAACTTGGCTGATGCCATGAACCTTCAGGGAAGCGACCCCTATCTGAACTCGTGAGTACTGATGGCATTCTCATTTAAATGCAACAAGGGTGTTTACGTTTTATCCAGAATCATTTTAAAATCTTTATGTTTGGTTCGATGGTCATGTTCGTAACTGCTAAACGAGATTGTAGCCGATAGCTCATCTGCAAGCTAAGTCCCCTCTCTATCATTCCACAGGCGATAATTTCCGCTTCTTATTGTGCGAGTAGGTAGAATTGACATATTGTCAGATTATTCGTAACCCGAGAATGTTTGTCTTAAAACCTAACTGAAGGCAGATTGAAGATGTTCATTGGAATCATAAACCTATACTATTTAACCTAAAGTAAACATTTTTAAATGAATCCGGATAGTACGTAAGAACCTTACAAGATGTTATGTAATAATATTTCCAGATTTCGGTGTCATATTATGGTATTCATTGTTCAATGAAACTCACCAAGTGATTTTTTCTTTATAAAAATTCACACAAAATATTAATGTTGTAAATCGAAGATTTAACCACTTGTTTCATCTGTATATTCTATGCATTTTAATGTCCTCTCAATATTTAGCACAGCATTTTGCATGTCTGCATTTTTCCTAGGTTTACTCGCATCTTATTCAGATTGCATCTCATTCATTTTATTTAAATATCATATTTGCTAGTATTTTTCTTCTGAATGTTAGAGTAGTGATGTACCGATACTGTACTTACGTTTATCAATATTCTATTATATTTATGAGACTGTCTTGCTTATTCGTAGTTATCCCCAGTGTTTCAATTATTATTGTATTATCTATATGTTCATTAACTGTCTACTTCTGTATATATTTCTATGTCATAAAATTAATTCTTTGCATACGATGTTCAATGTTTATTTATTCATATTTCTGTACGAATGCATTACATTTTAACTAATCAGCACAACTAAATAATCATATTTAAATTTAGTTTCGCCTTTTGAATAACTATAGAATCTGAATTAGGCATGTTTGCAGTATTGAAATCTAAACAAGCCAGAAAGTCTGTTACCCATCACTATTAGTGCCTATATCATACCTATTAAAAACAGCGAATAATGTGCTCTAGCGTCATGAAATTTGCACGGCTTTTCTGTCTGAAATTTTTGGGTTAACGTAACTATTTTTACCATGTAACGTCATTTCCGTCATGCTATTCCACATACGGAGCAATGAAAAATCAATTTAACTGCCAAAAAATTACATTTTTGGTAAAAGTCAAAACCGATAGTAACGAAAGTAGATTATATCATAATTCATAATGCATCATCATTATCACGGTATTGTTTATATAATATAAAGGATGAGACTAATGTAATAATGTTTGACTAGGTTTCCCAGCAGCTTGAGCAACGGTCCGACAGGCCCGCTGCCGCCCTACCCGGGGGGGCCCGCCTATGGCCGCGGCTTCCTGTCGCACGGCTGCGCCCTTCACGGACTACAGCCCTGCGGCTGCATGCACCGACCCATCCACCATGGAGAGGTACCACCACTACCTGACTATGTAATGAGGTTTTGCAAGTACTGAGGCCTGTCCATGAGCCTTTCGCACCAGTTACAAAGTATTCTCACTCGTTTTCATACCAGCCGTTTTTTAAGTGACTCGATTCTTTCATTTTTAGGGATGTGAAACGATTTTCTAATGTTTAGTTGCTTCCGTTAAAGCAGAGTTATTCGACTTTTATTAGATTTCAGTTGAAACGAAAAAAAACAGTAATTCGTATTTTTTCAGCATTATTCGTAGCATTCGATATAATATAAGAACTTAATTTTAATTGGTAGAACTCCATTTAATTTTTAATTTAAATGTAATTTAATAATGTTGTTATTAAGTTCTCCGAGTATTTTAGGTATTTTTATTAATGTGACCGCTGTTTCGGCGTTCAAAGCCATTTTCAAACTGCAAATTGCTATAAACTACTGGACAGTTTGAAAATACATATAACAATAATAGACAGTTTGAAAACAGATGTAACAATAATAATAAACTAAAATACTTACAAATTTTCTTTAAATAAAAATTTAAAAAAAACTTATTTGATAGAATCTTTATTAATGGGATATTTAGGATAGTATTGTGAAACCAATGTACTAGGTGTGTTCAAATGAAAAGGTGAATTTTGAATTTTTTCGAAAAGTATTTATTCATTCATCAATATCAATTTTCTCCCCTTCGAAGTAATCCCCCTCAGATATAATGCACTTATGCCAGCGCTTCTTCCAATCCTCGAAGCACTTCTGGAATGCGCTTTTCGGTATAGCCGTCAGCTCGTTCTTCGATTCTGACTTTATCTCATCAATTGGGCAAAACGTTTTCCTTTCATTGGTCTCTTCAGTTTCGGGAATAGGAAAAAGTCGCAGGGAGCCAAATCTGGTGAATACGGTGCGGTTGTTTTTGGCCAAATAATCACGAACAAGCATTGATGTGTGAGCTGGTGCATTATCGTGATGCAAAATCCATGATTTGTTTTTCCACAATTCCGATCGTTTGAGCCGTATTGCTTCAAGCAAACGTTGCATAACTTCCTTGTAGTATTCCTTATTAATCGTACGACCTGTTGGCAAGAACTCATGATCCACCATGCCATTGTAATCGAAGAAAACAGTGAGCAAAACCTTCACATTTGATCGAACTTGGCGTGCTTTTTTCGGTCTTAGCTCTTCTGGCCGCTTCCATTGGGATGATTGGTCCTCGGTTTCGACGTCATAACCATATACCCACGTTTCATCACCAGTTATGACCCTTTTGAGCAAATCTGGATCGTCGTTGACGTCATTCAACAACTGCTGAGCGATACTAATGCGCCGTTGCTTTTGCTCAAAATTTAGCAATTTCGGAACAAACTTTTGCTGCCACACGTTCCATGCCCAAAACATCCGAGAAAATTGCATGGCATGAGCCGATTGATATGTCAACATCCTCTGCAACTTCCCTAATAGTGATTCGACGATTTTTCAAAACCATTTTCTTCACTGTTTCGATGTTTTCTTCGTTTGTTGACGTGGTTGCAACTCCAGGACGCTCATCGTCATTAACATCTTCTCGGCCTTCTGTAAAGCGCTTGTACCACTTATATACACTTTTTTGAGACAAAATAGACTCGCCGAATACCACAGTCAACATTTTAAGTACGTTGGAGCACTTTATTCCATTTTTAACGCAAAATTTAATACATATTCTTTGATTATTTCGTATCTACGAGGTTTGTTAAAAAATAAAGGTGAATTTTGAATTTTCGCGGGCTGTGTACATTCGATTGTCGAATTTTTTTTGTTATGTTGGTACACATATGTTTATCATGTGTTAGCATTATCAGCCATTTTGGATTAGTGGTTTGTTTTTGACAACTGGAAAGGTTAGTCACGTTTTTGTGTGTTCTTCGATTTTTAACTTTTGAAAAAAATGGAAAATGGATATTGATGAATAAATAAATACTTTTCGAAAAAATTCGAAATACACCTTTTCTTTTGAACAAACCTCGTGTGTCAGGTTTGTGTTAGGTTGTATTTTTAATTAAATTTTCCTGATGTTGGTTCTAATTTCCCTTTTGCGCTCTACTTGTTTCATTCTCGAGTAAATATATTGTAATTTTAAAAATTCAATCAACACTTATAAGTCATAAATAAAAATGTTTATAGTATTCTTCCGGGAATCTTCAATGCCGTAGTGATAATACTCTTAGTATCGCCCTGGCGAAAGATTACCGTTCATACTCTAAACATAGCTTGATATGACTTAATCCCTGTTTAGTGATCAGATCTACATAGTCAAGTGTTCCCCAACCTTACCCTTACCCATCTCCTTCTCTTCAGCCTCGCAATACACCCCACTTTGAACAGCTGGGCAGTTGGAACTCTTGTGCAGTATTCACATAAAAATGGGAATCAGTTCGGTGGTGAAGGGATTCCGAGAAAGGCGGGTAACAGAATTAGTCCTTCATTGCATAACATCAGGTTTTTTTGAGAATGTTCAACTAAACCGATGTTGGATTGTTTGTTCCCCAGAGCATGTCACCATCATCAGTGCAGGTGAGCCCATCCTACCCCTCGGAGACGGGGGGCGCCGCCTACCTCAGAGGGCGGCCCTCCTCGTGCTCCCCGCCCCGCACGCCCCTCACGCCCGGCTCGCTCAACTCGCAGCAGCACCTCACGGACATGATGCAAGGTGAGTGACTTCCTATTCCGATATTCATTATTATTCAGCTCGTCATTTTTACTTTAATTTACTCGTATTTCATTGAAATCATACACAGTCCTCCAGTCATCCCAGCTTTTGAGCCAAAATTAATTGTGGCGGTTTTTTTTGGCTTGATCTATGTTCCTTTCTTTCTCGTTAACTTTTTTTTTAATCAGAACCTGGGGAAATATTGCCATCTTAGAAAATGGTGTTCCTTTTTCGTAAATCTTTAGCATTTTAAATGTGAAATACATCGATTCCGCTTAATTGGGATACATTGGGCTCCAAACATTTTGTTCCCAAGTAAGCGGCTAGAAGCGAAAATAATTTTATTTTTAAACTTTATTCAATTATTCAAAAACGTGTTGAATTACAGAAAAAATATATGTATTGATTAAATATACATATTACGTGTGAATATGTAGAAAAAGAAAAAAAAATACTGACTAAAAACAATCGTGAACAATTAATTATACTAATAATAGTAACCTGAAGAAATAGACGTGAAAATAACAAAATTTTAACTAATTAAAAAAATTGTAGGAATTCATCAATTGCAACCTGTCATTCGTCAAGAACTGAGATTCTACAAAATTAGCACTGGTGCGCACATTAGTGCGCATGCTGGGGTTCCCATCGTTGCCCACTTGCATAAAATAACGCTATATTGTCGATTTGCATCGACTTCAGGTCGGAATTTAAGCTTTGCGCGTACTATATACCACCCAAGTTCGCAAGACAACATTGTTCAAACGTTTTACAAAAACGCATTTATTTAAAAAATATATTTACTGTCCCAATTAAACGAAATTGTGTCCCAGAAAACCGAAGTAAATTACTATTAGTTTCTTAATTTGCTTTCCGTTCCTTGGGATTTGATCCGAATAACCAGCTGTCCCGATAAAGCGGTGGTCCAATCAATCGGAATCGACTATATTACAATGTTAGCAATAATGTTTTTTTTTCATTATATCTACAATTTTTATGTTATACAAACTGGAAGGAGCTTAAAAAACGTTGGATTTTTTCGAAAACTATGTTTTTTTTTCAAAAAATTATAGTTAATGGCAATTTTAAATTACAAACAAAAGGAGACAATGAGATTTTTTACTAAAGCTGTGTCTTGTGCTCACAATGTGGAAGAGTTCAAAGAAACTGCACTTAAATCTGTCACTCATCACAGAACATAATATTCCAAGCTACTCTAATCTTATCACCAGGTCAGGAATCTCCCATGCTGAACGGAGCCCTGATGGGGGCCCAACAGGAGGCCCTGGTCCCCGGCTCCACCATGATGGGGCAGCTCATGGGCGTACTCAACAACACCGCTCTGCTCGATGACCTTAACATCAACATCGAGACCCTGGAGCATGGAGGCTTCGACTGCAATGTGGATGAGGTAAATATACTATTCCGAACCCCCTTCTTCAGAGTAGCGTGTCTGTAGTTAACAAATTAGCAAAAAAAGTGTTTTTTAATCGGTCACACGTATTTGTTTAAATAATCGCTCCGAGCATCTCCAGACTAGTTTTATTCTTGTACCAGTTTGAAAATTACGAAATAAGTGAAACCGCTCAAGTCCCAAATAAATACGCGAAAAAAGTTAAATAATTTGGAAATCGTAACATTACGAGTACAATGGGAATACGAATTTACAGTTTAAAAAATAATCAAATAAAACACTTTTACTTATTTTCTAATGCACATGGATTAAATATATAAATATGCTAGCTTTTTTTTTTAATTTGACTAGTTCTGCATCCATATGTATAGTACTTCTTCACAGGTGATCAAGCACGAGCTCTCGATGGATGGTTCCCTGGATTTCAACTTCCCGCAGCAACATCAGCAGCATCAGCTGCAGCAACACCACCTCCAACAGCAACAGCAACAACAACAGCAACAACAACAACAACAACAACAACAACAACAACAGCAGCAACAACAAACACTGCAACACCAACAGAACCAACAGCAGAGCCAGCAGCAGATGGTCTACCACAGTTCTCTACCTTCTGGGGGCGTCACGGGTTCTGATGACTCGTTGGGTCAACAGAGGCCGCCCGCCTACTCCCTCGCGCCATCCATAGCCCCCTCCTGGGTACATTGAATTCAGACCCTTAGCTAATTCTAGTGTTCTTGTCCTCGACTTAGTGCGCTAGAATGTTGCGTTGTCCCTGATACCTGACGTGGTGGCGGTGGTTCACAGAACAATAATGCTTACAATAACGAGTCGTATGAATATGAATGCATGAAACGGTCGTTACCTCAGCTTGTCGCTGGAACTCGGTTCGCTAAGTGTTGGTAGCTTAGCTTTAGTTTTTCTACATTACCGACGGTTTACCATTAGTGTATACAAGTTACATTAGGAGATGATTGGGGAACACAGACGACGGGGAACGTGGGGAACGCGTAGTTAGTTAGATAAATGCTAATAGTCAATTGTCTCTTTAAGGTTAACATATATTTGCCGTTAGTTTGTACGATATTTTTACGTCAGATTTATTAATGTTTACTTAATATGTTGTCTTATTCGCTACCTGTCTTAAATGTCTGCATATCTGTTGAAATACTTTATCAGTTGATGTTTATGGATAAATACAAGTGCGTGTTAATTTATTGGTGACATTCAACGTTTTACGTTGTACCAACATCCTTTTGGATTTTTCTCGATTGTGATATCTTGTACATGTATGATTTTACCCAATGATGACTTATTACTTGAAACGATGCTACGCATTTACATTTACGTTTACATTTACATTTACACAAGACGGACCTCGAGACGAGGAGTCCCCTCGCCATGCCTCATGGCTCCGGCTAGTGGGACGATGTAATGTCAATAGTCGTAAAGAAATAGGCTGATTCGTACTGAGCACTTTAGGATTTCAGTAGTTAGCTAGAAATATATACAAAATTATTAAATTAAACGTGAATAAATATGGAATATGTTTGGATGCTAATAGAATAATATATTGCCTAGTTAAAGTAACCACTTGTTTGAATGAATTTATAGTTTTTATCGACAATATTTTATTGTTAGTTGTTGATTATTTTGTTATAATTATTATTTAAGTGTGCTGGTTTTGCTAACGACTAGTGCGTGTGACGTGTATGGAGAGGGCTGAAACAGAGATATGTTCACGAGCTTGAGGTATAATATATAATGATTTAGTCGTAAGCGGGAGGGGGCTGTACACTGTACACTGTACAGGATTCCGCTCGGTGAACGGGCGAGATCCGAACATCCTGGATTATAGCATTGGAGGTGAGTCACTTTATCTCAGTTATTAATATACATATATAGATAAATACATCGATTCGAGATCCTTCCTATGTGGGTAGTTATCTACCGTGATTCTGCTATCCAGATTAACGAAAAATGTTTTAAATCTCGTAATATTACATCTGAATTGATAATGACTCGGACTAAAAACCTAATTGCCAAAAAACCGCTCAATTTTGGATGATGTTCCTTTTTTTAAATCTGCCGAGATTTTTAAAAAGAATTTCATAAATCTTTGGGTTTTAAATTATCCCTTTAGAATCATCTGCCATGCTCAGGAATCGGCTCGAGATTCTTCACAGAAATTAATACTTTTTTAGTCAAAAATCACGGCCGTCCATTGCAGCCGGTTGATTGATATGCCCTCACACCCGCTGCTAGCTTCTGCTCCTTGCTCCTTGCTCCTTGCTCCTTGCTACTGGATATCTGGAACATTACCTCCTCGAGGGCTTTAAGCCTTCGCAAAAACATCCCACCGGAAAAAAATCCCCGCCTAGTTTAATATTAATGAAAGTATAAGCGTGATTCTTGCCAGAAAAGATTTCTTTTTTAACGTTTTGGACCTTTCACTTTTCCGACGATCATTTTGAGGGGCGAAAGTGCAAATTAAACGACGTGTTTACATCGGATTTGCGGGATTTTTTTCGCGAGGGATGTGCGGGAGATAATTTGGGGCAAGTTTTCTCGCCTCACATTGTGCGATGGTGGTATTACCGGGAAACATTGTGCGATGGAGGTATTACGGGGTAACAAGGCTGCCCGGCTAACTAGATATCTACTATCGCTTTCAACGGAAGAGCTTTGCACCAGCTTTTGAATTCACTCCTTCAATTTTTTTTTAAATTTTACTCTAAGTAGCTAAACGACCACTTCAATAAAAATTCAATGGTTATTACTTTATTGGATACTCTTATTATATACCCAACACTGTACGGAGATGTAAGTACGCATACTCTCATTGGTATTGTAAAAGATCCATAGGCGTATAAGCAAACAGAACAAAAAAAAGTTAGTACGAGATTTTTTTTAATGTCTGATACTTTATTCAGTACAATCATTAACCATAAGGTTTGTTCAAAATAAAAGTTGAATTTCGAATTTTTTCGAAAAGTATTTATTTATTCATCAATATCCATTTTCTCCCCTTCAAAGTAATCCCCCTCATATATAATGCACTTATGCCAGCGCTTCTTCCAATCCTCGAAGCACTTCTGGAATGCGCTTTCCGGTATGGCCATCAGCTCGTTCTTCGATTCTGACTTTATCTCATCAATTGGGGCAAAACGTTTTCCTTTCATTGGTCTCTTCAGTTTCGGGAATAGGAAAAAGTCGCAGGGAGCCAAATCTGGTGAATACGGTGGTTTAGGCATGATTACGGTGTTGTTTTTGGCCAAATAATCACGAACAAGCATTGATGTGTGAGCTGGTGCGTTATCGTGATGCAAAATCCATGATTTGTTTTTCCACAATTGCGATCGTTTGAGCCGTATTGCTTCAAGCAAACGTTGCATAACTTCCTTGTAGTATTCCTTATTAACCGTACGACCTGTTGGCAAGAACTCATGATGCACCATGCCATTGTAATCGAAGAAAACAGTGAGCAAAACCTTAACATTTGATCGAACTTGGCGTGCTTTTTTCGGTCTAGGCTCTTCTGGCCGCGTCCATTGGGATGATTGGTCCTCGGTTTCGACGTCATAACCATATACCCACGTTTCATCACCAGTTATGACCCTTTTGAGCAAATCTGGATCGTCGTTGACGTCATTCAACAACTGCTGAGCGATACTAATGCGCCGTTGCTTTTGCTCAAAATTTAGCAATTTCGGAACAAACTTCGCTGCCACACGTTTCATGCCCAAAACATCCGAGAAAATTGCATGGCATGAGCCGATTGATATGTCAACATCCTCTGCAACTTCCCTAATAGTGATTCGACGATTTTCCAAAACCATTTTCTTCACTGTTTCGATGTTTTCTTCGTTTGTTGACGTGGTTGCAACTCCAGGACGCTCATCGTTATTAACATCTTCTCGACCTTCTGTAAAGCGCTTGTACCACTTATAAACACTTTTTTGAGACAAAGTAGACTCGCCGAATGCCACAATCAACATTTTAAGTGCGTTGGAGCACTTTATTCCACTTTTAACGCAAAATTCAATACATATTCTTTGATCCATTTTTTTCAAAAGTAAAAAATCGAAGAACACAAAAACGTGACTAACCTCTCCAGTTGTCAAAAACAAACCACTAATCCAAAATGGCTGGTAATGCTAAAATATGATAAACATATGTGTACCAACATAACAACAAAAAAATCGATAATCGAATGTAAACAGCCCTCGAAAATTCAAAATTCACCTTTTCTTTTGAACAAACCAAATAACTAAATAACGACAATAAATTAATTAAAATCTTTTTTACTGTTAAATTCGTGGTAAAAATCCTATTGTACTTTAAAAAAACCCTTTTCTACTTATTTATGTGAGACCGGACACCGGGCTAGTTTCACTTGAGGATCTTGTGTGCACCATTCTGAAGATTCCCGTAGCAAGCTGAAACTGGTTCAGCCCCAAATGAATAAGTATAACAAAGTTATCAAATTTTCTTTATCGGAATATTATTTTACGTACATGAATCATGTTACACCAAAATCTTAAATCTCTTCTCTACTTTCGTAATTCTGCATTGATGATTTTCTTGTCGGTTAAGCCCGATGTTGGCCTGAAAGCCCGGATATACTTTCGATGAAAAATTCGCCGGAGAAAATTTGTCAATCGAATGACAGGCGGCTGAAAGTGTAAGAAAGAATCTTACACCCAGGCCCATTGAGGGTGTCCCGCGGCATAGAAACCCGAGAGAGATTAATTTAACACCCGACCTGTCCCATTCTTGCGCCTAGCTGCCGACAAATCCAGCGTCGCTCCACGTTTGTACATAATTAATCACTTAATCCGCGGACGGGTGGAGAAAAAAAAGCAATTAAAGATTCCATTGTCGTCATAGTTGGCCGCAAAAAAAGGAGGAGAAATCGCGTCGGCGTTTCTTCTCTCTGCCCCTCTTCTGCTTGGCCTTTGCCTGTCGGTTAATTTATCAAACTTCTTCTTGTTCCGCGCAGCGTCGGGATGTTATAATTATTTTGTAATATTCTCCCCGTCCCCAGTGCGCCTCCCTTCCCCCTTTGTTCTTGCGTCACCCGGAATCGTCTATCCTTTCCTCTGCGTCCATTCGAGTACCCTGGGACACTCAAAATGGCTTTCCGAAGTTCGTTTCTTAAATGATTAATACTCCATTCTGAACGCCACGTAAACAATAGCTATTTAAATATTGAAATAATGTTAAAAATCATACGATGTATTTGAAATTACAAAATAAGTTTTTCCGCGAACGATAATCCACCTTTATTTAAGGGATAATACTACAATAACCCCCCCCCCTAAAAATAGCTTAATTTTACCTTTTTTTTAGTGTGATATAGTGAATGACGCACAAAATCTGATTAAAAGCTTTCATTGCACGAACTTTCAAGTATACAATTTACAAATTTTTAATTGGCGGTGACAGAGCTCATCAAAAGAAGCCTCTTCTCACGGATTTCGGTCCGCGGCCGGAAAGATTTCTCGTCCATTTTATATCTGGCATAAAAAACAAAAGGTTTTCAGTTCTACATGGGATTATCAAAAATGGCGCAAGTTTGAACAAAAAAACATTTTTTGGTATAATATTTTGTGTAAAAAATTCTTAACTTTATTCTTCTTTTTATTCATTCATCTGTAAAATACATTATAATAAGGGTGATGGTACTGTGCCTGTATCGCTAAGAAATCCTGTGTTGAGAACTGGCGCTAACTAAAAAAGTGCAACGCAACGTAAAATCCTTAAAACTCACTTCCTGAGATAATTTAATTTTGAAGCTATAGTTAAAATTTCACATGAATTGATTAACATAATTTAGAAGTTATTTTTCCGGACAGTTTGAAAAAAAACAGTTATTTCTACGCGATTTCAGTTTCATATGGGATTTTTCTATAAAAAAAATATATATATACATATATTTTAGTCTGTAACGCCTGCACCATCCCGCCTTTTACCTCTACACCTCCTCTGCCTTTCTAGCTGATCTTAAGGACATCCTAGCCTGTTTTGCAGCGTCATATCAGTCAGGGATGGGTCCCAAAGCTGGATGCTGCGCTCACCAGTCTGTAGAACAAAAGTTATCTCATTCACAGAATAAGCACTTACAACCTTTCTCCCCTTGTAAAACCTATTACACCTTATTTCTAAGACTACAAGGCGTTGTTAAACCAACAAAAAAAAACAGTTTTCCAAAATCCTAGGGTTCAATCACTAAATCGCCGCTATTTTTCGTTTGGGGTTTTCTAATACATGTGATTAGGTAATAATATTTGTAATTATTTATTATCATCACGGATGTCATATTAAAATGTTAACATTAATTCGTTAAAAACAAAACTTACTGTTTTATTCAACCTACCACCGTTAGGCTAACAGATACAGTTAACTGCGAACGATTCATGTGTTTGCTTAAAGGGTTGAAATCACAGAACTCTGAATTAATTTCCATGCTTTAATGTTCAATTCGTTTTCAAATAATAATCCAAATGTAACTCCGGGCACGTCGTAATATTGGCGCACAACATTACGCAATCATTCACGTCTAATTAAAATATAACACAGTTTTTATCACATAACATTTTAATACATTGTTGCATATTTGCTACATCCTCGCAACGGAGTTTTTTTTATCAACGTTTACTTATTTATGCCAGTTTTCTTTAAACAATATTTATCATTTTTTATAACTCTCCAAAACAGCCCTGTTTTAAGTAAGATGACGTCCGAACTCGTCCGGAGCGTTTAAGTTGTTTGCAAATTTAATCATTTTCAAGAACGATTTATTAATTTAATCTATAATAATTATATCCAATAAAACTAATATATTATTTGATTTCCTCATTACTGCATCGGAGTTTCTTATTATGTACCCATTTTCGTACAAATCGCTTTACTCTACAAAGCTATTATGAATTCATAAATACCCCCAAACCAGAAACATGTATTACTAACTGTGAAAATTATCTTACGCATTAAATTATTAAAAACTTTATTAAAGTAAAGACGTCTTAATAATTTCCTCCCAACCGCCACGCGTCGTAGTTAAACACGGCCTCAAAAGATGCGAAGAAAATTAAATTTCCTTTTGTAAAATAATAATAAGATTCCTCCCGTCGCTTGAATGTTCATTTAAAAAAGCCGCAAAGTTCGTTCGGCAAGTTTTCTCATAATCACATCACAGAAGTAGACCAAACTCAAATTATGTTTGGACATATTTAGGCAAATGAAGCGACGCCCGACCAAAATTGTCTGAGAAATGGCGATGTCTCGGATCATGCGACTGTGAAGGATGTGGTAAAAAGTGCGTAGGCAATTCACACAAAATGCGTTTCATGCACATTGATAGTCTTAATTGTTAAAAAATACTATTACATTTCGTATACCGCGTGTCTTGCATTATGTGTCTGTGGTCTCGGGTCAAAATACGATAAGTGCGAAAACGACAGGAAAGTAAATTGATATTTTCTTTTAAATCGAATATTCTCTAAATAAACAAAACAAATATGATAGTAATAATGTGTTTCACTTATTTAATTGCTTTTGTGAATAATTTGTGTATCAGATAGTTTCCACAGTTACAAACAAAAAGGACCTTAGTTATTATGTAGTACCTATTACAACCTATGACTTATCATCAAACGTCGTATTTTTAATAGAGTATTGGTAATATTCTCTCGTGGAATAAACACTGCACAAAACCCGAATTAGAAAAATGGTTTGACTTATTGCAGCATGCAATTTTACTCTGTTTTTTCTCTCCTAAACAATTTGTCCCAAAATGACTAGATAATATGTGGGTAATGTATTAATGTAAATGCACTGGAGTAGTTTCATTTGAAAGAAAATACTTAATTTTAAATGCTTCTTCAATTAAGGAAAAATCACTTTGTGATATCATTTTCAAAAAAATTATTAAGAGATATTTTGTATAAACCATTATTTAATAAATAAATATTAACATGTCTCGAAACCAGTGGTCGGTCCCCTGGCCAGGATACAATGTATACTAATATATGTATATATCCTGACGAGGGAACCATTGGTTTTAAAATATGTTGGTATTTATTTATTAAATAATGGTTTATACAAAATATCTCTTAATCGCTGATTTCATGATACACTTTCGTAAGGTTGGTTTTTCGTACAATCGGTATCTTTGGGCCAAGTCACTCACCCTTTAGAATCTTCCATCATCAGTCGATGCCTATTTCGAGCCTCGAATTTAAAATGTAGATTTTTCTTTCCTCATGATTCTACAACGCCTCAACATAGAATCAGCCCCTTTATGGGTATACAGTGTGTACACTTACACCACCCCGATAAGATGCATATAATTTCAATTCATTGAAATATTTTAGGATGGCTTTGTAAAGAACTGCCACCACTAAACTTATTATAATAATTTATTCATCGCATTATCAATTTTATTATATTATTTGATTACGTAGACTGACAAATTCCCTAATATTATTTATTTATTGAGCGTTAAATTTAAAAACAAATTGATTTATGAACAATCTACGTGTTGATTATGTTTACCATAAACCGTTTTGATGTGCAATTCCTAACTTATTGCTTAGCTTCATACTATTTTGAACACTTCTTCCAAGCCATATTATCAGGGAGAACGAATAATGAACGTCCAACTGTTTTCCTTCGTTTTTCTTGAAATATTTTCATTTCATCAACTGTTTCTACTATCCGCCTACGTAGATACATAGGGTACTTAGCAGTGGTGGTTTTCTCGAAAGTGCGTTTGTGCAGTGAACTCTTATTATAAAAGATAATAAAATAAGACAGACTTGTATTATAATTTTACTACACTTTAAACAGCGCGCTATACAAATTCCTTTCTAAAAAAATCATCTGTCAGTATTAACACCGCTCGAGAGGGAGTCCGTATTGAATCCTATACGTGCGTAGTGGATTCCGCACCCATAGGAATTTCTGTTCTGAAAAATAGTTCATGCAAAATACATGCTCCTGGCGCTTCAGCCGCAAACCGTGGAAGTGTGCAATCCTTGCGAATCTGTTAGCTGCCCGGGTGCGCAGCGACTATGGTATGTGTTAACATCACATTTGTACAGAATAGTATTTTGGATGAATCAATAGATCTTTTATGTGAATATCGTGTTTTAAGTTATTATTAAAATAAGTTCATTACTGAAGATGTAAATTTTTTATATTAAAAAAAAAATCCTTAAATTGTAATATAAGTATGTAAAACATTTTTTGTAACCTACGATATTTATATTCATTAACCACAGACGCTTTAATGAATCGCCAAGTTGTATCTTGTTGCTAGGTCTTTAATCTCTTGTGCAGTGATATGACGAAATTCCTTTAGATTTAGGAAAACATATATATAATTATGGAAAAGACTAACATAGGATTTATAGATGAGTGAATTTTTTCTTCCCTTTTTAATCTCCCAATGAGATGCCACAAATCGCCACTGGTACTTAGTATCTACATATTATTATTCTATTTACTGTACAGTAGTTTTCCTCCTAATGTTATCTGGGCCGGGAGTTATTCACCGCGTACCAACATCCCTCCTTTCTACAGTCACTGAAAATTTCAACTTTTGCAATTTAGCTAACGAAGTCGATGTCCAACTTTCCCCTCTGCCTTTTATGTCCCTTCCTCTCCTTTGTCTAGATTTATTAGATCTCTTATTTTCATTTTTCCACAACACCGAAACCCGCTTATAGTGAAACATGCTTCCGGAAAATACATATTTAATAGCTTATTCGTCGCTAACGGTCAGCACCCAAAGATACACACTATGCAGGTTGCTAACTCAACAAATACTATGTGTGAGTGATTTATCTATAAATTCTATACGGGTAATTAGGAAAATGTTTAAGGTTTCAAAAGACAATAATCCTCCAACTCTAATATTTTAAAATGTGTATGAAATACGTACTGTAATTTTAGGTAAAACGTTCAAAATTGCTTTCAATGGTTTTCAAACTACATCTATTTTTAGACATTTTGTGGTGTATTTCATTCACCAAGATTACAATTAATTCAAGATTACGGTTTGGGAATTGTGTCTTTTGAAACTTTATACATTTTCGTAACTACCCGTATAGAATTAATATATAAATTATTAAGTGAATCAATTTAACCAAAATATGTAATTTTAATTGCGACGTGTTTTTGTAAAGATAAGTAATAACGCACCAAAATATACAACCTATAATAGAAATATAATATAACACACATAATTCTAATATAGTCACTTGGACACCTCGGTACACGTTCTCCTAGTGTGGTATGAACGACACATAGCGTAAAAACACAATAATTTCATCGACACGCTAACCTTACACTCCACAACTACAATTTTATGAATATTATTGTAATTGCTACCATACTTGAAATAAAAAATATATTTATAATGTGTTGGGCATTAAAATGAGTATTACTGTAAATTTAATTAGGTTGTAAAGAAAAGTACTTGCTACGTGCAAAAAATTCCAAGGTTTCATTTGTCTGAAATTCTCACTTTAAAACACGTTGAAGTGGCGTGCAGATTCCCTTTGAGGATTTATTTACCTCTTCAATTTAAAATCCTTACACGCTTATTCCATTGTGTCCGTTTTTTAAAAGAAAACACAAAAGTTACCGAATGCCAGATTCAATAAGTCTCGCCAAATGTATTTTAATGTACATAAGACCCTTAGCAACAGGTTGCCTTATTTCGGCTGTTTACTGGCCGAGTACCGAGATATATATCAACAGTTCCAGTTGGCTATGGTTTGCGGGTAAACATGAAAGGCATTACGCGCACTAAACTGTTTACATCAAATATTCCCTCGTGTCCGTGTCCGTGTCCGTGTATTACTATTTTGGTAGCGTTTGTTGCTATATCAATACCTCTACTCGACCTTACCAAATACCTTATTTATTGTTATCAAGTTCAATGTATACAACTTCGTTTAAAAAAAAAATTTAAAACTTGGTATTACTAAATACTATTTCATGATCAATGTGATATCAATTGTGGTACCCGGATTATTCCGACCACGATGATTCCGTACATGAAAAACTCCAAAAAGAGATTATTCCGCACATTTATGTATTTATTGCTCGCATTCAAAACTCCGAAAACAGAATCTTAAAACATAGCTTAGATTAGGTAGAAAAAGGATTTTTTTTATCAAAAGTTGATTTCAATGCAAATAAAAAAAAACCTCTCAACCTAAAAAATATTGCACCCTTGACGTATTCAGTCAATTAAAAGTTTTTGGTTAGACTCTTATAATAATAATTTGCAAATAACTTCTTAATGTTAACCGTTGGGCACTGAAAATTCAACAATATGTTTAAAAAAATCTGTGTTCGGAATTTTCAATGCGCGGAATATTCTGTATTCGGAGTTTACCATGTGTGCAGTATTCGTGGTCGGAAGTCATAGACGGAATAATCTCCGACCCTTAAACTTTATATCAATTCCATGAACATCGATGCATTCAAATATTTTTCTACTCCAGTTGGTTTATTACACCAGGTGTCCGGAAACTAGTGGTACAAGTGGGAAACTAGTGAATGTAAATCACGTAGAGAACCCAAAAAAAAAACTTTTTCCGTTCTAACCATTTCAACGGCTACGGCAACGGCAGCGGTTCTGGCGATCCACCGACTAAAATTCCAACGAAATCACGCGCTCCTTATGCAGGTGGCGACAAGGTTGAAAGTCCCGCTTAACATCGGCCGCATATTTCGATTTACGCAAAAAAAACCATCACCAAAATGCGTATTTTATTCTATTCTGTAAAGCTCAGACATAATTATTAAAATATTTTACAGTCATATTCTAAAAAACTTAATTTACCACAATGAACAGTACGACAATATCGGAAAAGGGGTTTGTAAATAGGAGAGTTTGCGCTTTAAACATTAATGTCTGATAGTTTATTTTTTTCTAGGCTTATAAAAAGACACACGAAATCGAAAGGTCAGGGTGTGTTTTACTTGCAGTATTTCATTAAATCATCTACGATAGTTCTAAGCCATCAAATTCTCTAACCGAAAACACATGATTTTGCATTACTTCCCATTGCATCGCTTTAAGGGTTAAAAAAACCTTTTGGAGCCGGTTTCTACGCTTAGAGTTTTTGGCTTCGGCGCATTTTAAAAGTCAATACACAGCTGTAACCCCGTGGCAACCGATTTTTTTTCAAATTAGACCTAACAATTTCCAAATTCGGACGCGTTTTACTTGAAAACGAAAGCTCAAACGTAAAAAAAGTTATACCTCAAAATCGACTCCAAATATGATGTAGTTTCACCAGTTTCCCGCTTATACCACCAGTTTCCGGACACCATGTATGTTGTGTCGCACTCGCTTGTATGCAGTAAGGCGTAATTGGGAGTCGTCACCCGTGGGTATAAGTAATATGTAGGTAGGTAATCTTCGATATAAAGGGGTATTTTCACTTCTTAGAACATCTTTGTCAGTTACCATGACAGCGCTACCACTCTTCTAAATGTATTCTCGGATGGCGTCATTACGCGCTCGTTGCCGACAGCGCACACAATAGTCACACTACAAAGTATCAAACAACTTAAAATGATCTTGAAAATCCATCGACGGTTGTTTCGTGAAACATCTTCCCACAATAATTATGGGTTTGAGCTTCAATTCCGTGAAAATTTTAAAGTCGCTGATTGTGCAACCTAATTTATCTTGTATGGGTTGTTACATTCTAAGATTGAATCCACGATCTAAGCTATATTCGTACATCGAACATGCAACTCTGGTTCCCGACATAAATACATTTTTCTCTCAATTGCCATGTTTTAATTTATAATTAATTTTCTCCGGTTACATTGTCATGAACACATAAACATTTATTCATTATAATTTCTTCAAAAGATTGGTGTTCACTCTGTGGCGTCATTATTAATAAATGAATTAAAAATTACTGTGTATTCACCACTTTATGATTTCTTCATCAGGAATATATATGAATTCTATATATTGCTGATGAAGAAAGCATCGCTTTCGAAACATGTTGATATGTCTATATTAATAAAGCGGTGAATACAAAATATTTTTTTATTTATTCATCTATTAATTGTTATTATGTTTAATTGACTCCGTTTATTTTATTTTTAAATAAAATTTGAAGTAAATCAAATTTAATAATGTTATTATTTAGGTCTGCAAGTATTTTGTTTTTAATTGTTACAGGTGTTTCGGCGTTCAAAGCCATTTTTAAACTGTGGCTAGGCCACATTGCGACGATTTTCTTATATGATTTTATTTACTCCCACCCAATTCAATACATTAATTAATAAAAACATGGAATTTGATGTAAAAAATGTATTTATGTTACGGTAACAGAGCTGGATTTTCTATTGAATTTTAGAATTCGTAATAATTCATCTTAGAGCTTGATCGCTTGTATGGAGACGAGATAGGGGATGAATATGGTCAGTGGCGTTTAATGTTTAGAACAGGGAATTTACAAAGCGCGAAAACTGACAAAGCTGTTTACGTTTAAATACATTCCCGTCAATTGAATAGAAAAACGCAAAAGCTTCATTAAAAGGCTTCGTGCTGTTGGACATTGAACACGATTGCAAATTACAGTTCGCGGAGATATTAATCGGACAACGTTTGCCGAACATCGTTCCTGAAATGTGTACAGCGCACAGTGCTGCGATACCATTCGAGGTTAGGAACAAAATTTAAAAAATATATTTTTTAAGTCTCCCAAATAATTAACATGTCTGCACGTTGGGTGCCTAATGCATGGCGCTCATTAGCAAAAAAATATTTTGCAAAAATAATCACAGGTAACGATGAACAAGATCAGTAGACAAGTTGCATTCCATAATTATTATTGGAAAAGTGCAACCTCAATCAGTTGTTTTGCTAAGTTCAGAGTGTGAACATCAGTAGTAAAAAAATGTGTTTGTCTCGTGTATGGAGTTTACTAACTAAGGTATTTACGTTATTTTAGACAAAGAAAATTAAAATCCGCATACCATCTAAACTAAAACCCAAACCCAAACCGATATTTATTCATTTGCCCGCATGCACGGTCAACCTTCGGCTGAATTCTCAAATTCGCCGTATTTGTGCTCAATATAATACACAATTTAACAAATTCGACATTCTTCACAATACACCTTCAAAATATCGAACCGAAGTAATGCGTACGATCACAAATTGATTATACACGAGTATAAAATGTATCGAGAGCATCTCCTGTCCCCATCCTATCATCCCCTTCCTCTTCCTCCTTATTTTTTTTCTCTCTTGTTAGTTTCAAAATAAAACCTGTATTTAATCAATGTTAGCACAAGAAACTTTGTTGGCTTACCTTTTGTTTTTGTTTAAGGCTAACCTTGCATCGGGTCGCATCACTGTGCAGTGCCCCGATTGCGTGTGATAACGACAAACTAACATAAATTCTTAATGTGTAATGATAAAAGCATCATTACAACAATACTAAACTTGTCCCCTTTGTACCTTGTCCCCGCTTGTATCGATAATAGTGAAACCCTGACCTTTTATTTGACGTATTTATAACAGTGTTCCGACACTAGAAGTGTGCTTATGAACATATCATGAAACTTCTATTGGTGTTTGAAAAACATTATGACTTATGACGACTAGTAGCATGATTAGTGGTGTGATAAGGTGCCCATACTGTCTCTGTATAATGCCTGCTCTAAGCTCTAGTCGAGACATTCAACGAGCCGAGCTTTCCCAAGCTGAGGGAAACCGAATGCTACCTCTTACTCTAGTATCGCGCAGTTGTTGCTTGGATCATTATTAATCTTGTAGTTATTGCGTTCCTTAGGCATATGGAGCTGGAAGAGAACAGCGGGAGACCGATTGAAGCAGAGACATTTCGTAGAGGCCACCAGGACTCTCCTAAGCTTGTAGTATCGATGAGACACGACTGCCTTTGCCTAATACCTCTACAGCATTACTTCCCCTACAGTGATGGTACATCTCAAGTTCTCTGACTCAAGCAAAAAAGGCGACACGGGATAGAGCTCAGGCAAAGGAAAGTCACACGAGTCTGTCGACTACACTATCATGTTCGGGCTTCCTTAAAAATGAAATTTTCCCAGCTATTATTAACGTTATTGCATATTTTAATTTGGGAGGCGGGAATGAGTACCGCCGCCCCGGGAACAATTTTTTTGGTTAACCAACACCTCTGTGATAGGTCCATCCTAAGTGGTTCGCTATGTTTGAGACTTGGCAGGGGTGCTCGGGTTCACGGGGTGAGGTTTGTCCAGGTCTTGGCGGCGGATATTTCTGCCCACCAGCAGCGTGGATTGGGAGAGGTCAGTATAGGTAGACTTTTTGACCTATCCAGCCGGACTCTCTCGACCTATCACCTTGCACTACAGTGGGAGAGATAGATTCAGACATCCGTCACTCTTGGACAAACTGACCCCCAGATTCCTACCCATCCCTCATACCTGTTTCGTCTTCGGGACTTCCTCTCCTCCCTTTCTTGAAAAAACTACCCTCCAAACAGCATCCCCAAAGATGACATAGGGCCAAAGAGAAATTATTTTTCTAGGGGCCTTCCCGTGTTAAGATAATATAAAAATATAAAAAAAGACCGGTCAGTTAGCCGAGTGCCCAAATGCGATGGGTTCCCACCAGGCATTGCGCGTTCAATTATCTGCTTGCTAAGTCCTCCGACATTTTCCGCTTATTACGATGGAAGTATTATAGTATGAGGAAATTAAATATTGTCGAATTATTTGGGAATGTTTGATGATGAATTGATGGAATTGATGGAATTGAGAATTTTTCTTGATCTTTCCGATGATCAGTGCACACTGCACTGAGTACCTACATATTATTTATCAATGCATCACGAAACCAATAGACATTTTCTAAATGCCGATGAACCTCAGAATTTGGGGCAAATGTCCACATTTTTATAAAGCTTTAACCTAGAGCTTTCTTCGCTGTGTATTTAACTGATCCCGGAATTTCACGATTTAATTTAATTAAGTCCACTCCCGTAAAATACATCTTCACGTGGGACAGGAAAAAAAATAACGACTCTCATAGGAAACACAACTTGCTAGTATAACGTATTTTCTTTCAGGATTGAACATAAACCCTTATTGTATTGGCTAATGGGTAAATTACACTTTCTTCTTGATAGAAAAAAAACTTGGCAAGCTAAGAGCTTTTGCGGTCGGCAACTGAATTCAGCGTTAAAGTAGTCCGTTTTATTTTAATCTTAAGCCCGATGCACATTGACCTTAGGACAGCTTAACTCGCGGCAGCTTCGATTCGGTGAGAGGAGCTTTATTTGTTGGATAGGCAATATAGTCGTGGAGCTTTATACTTACTTTTTCAGGTAGCTTTATGACTATCAACTCTTACAACGACTTATTTTGCTGACATTTAATACATCTAGCGGTCGTGATGAAAACCTTAATGATTCCAAGATTGGATATTTTAATTGCAAACAGCATCTGTTTGAATGTCTCACCACACGCTCACGAATTGTTTTTTCTGTCCAGAATTTTTATGTCAACAGCTATTTTTAGTATTCGTAGAAAGCAATTACTTTGTTGCTTAACATGTTATTAAATAAAACAAACCGCAGATTTATTTTCAATTTATCACCAACCGGTTTCGCTTTTCCCAAGCTTCGTCAGGGTAAAATTTAAAACTAAGCAAAAATACGTAGAGTGAGCATATATATATATGTGAGACATACAAAAAGGGAATAAAAGGGAGACACAATATAAAATTAAACAATGGAACAGTGAGAGAGATATTCTTACATGTAATAGAATGGCACAACATGTAAAAGCGAAAGAGACAGAACGTCAATGTTTTGTATTATGTTTCTTCATCTATAGATGTATATGCTCACTCTTTGTATTTTTGCTTAGTTTTTAATTTTATCCTGACGAAGTTTGGGATAAGTGATAATGTGTTAAATTGGTGGTCCAAAACAAAGTGTTTGATTTATTTAACTATTTTTATCTCACAGCATCCTCTGCATCATGAGGTATGGAGCTTTAAAAATCCATTTAACTTTAAAAAAAATTATATTCGTGTTCATAAAAGGAATGTTTGTAGGTGATGAAGTTTTTTTAATAGTTTCCATGTACATCATTGGATAAATTTGTAAAATTTTAAAATACGGTCCCTGACCAAAACTAACTATAAAACAGTAATACGCTTTCTATAATTACTGAAAGCTGTTTACAAAAATAGTTCAATAAGTTTATCCGATATGTATTATTAGTGTGTAAGTAAGTTGTAACACAACATTCGACAAGTATAAAATCCCCGTTCAAGGGTGAATATCTAAAACGGGTAAGATCAGATTACACCACTCAAATAATATATGACAACCTTCCATTACATTTACGCACTTACGGGTACAGATGACGTCACGGCTAAAACGCGGGAACGGAATCTATTCAATTTTACAATATTTCCAAGTTCCCATTTTCCTCGCGGAGTTTTGCGGCCCACGTGGTAGTCCCCTCTCCCTCCCACTAAACTACTGGAGATAGATGGCCCGCGGGCTGACCGACATGGCGCCAACCGACCCGCCACACGAAAAACCCGCCAAATTTTCATCCTGGGTCATTCAAATACGAAGTATTCTCTCCTAATTTAATAAAAAAATGTTTCGTAATGCGCGTAGGTGCTAAGCATTTTTTAGAGGGATAGCACATCTCTATTATTCTTTGTTTAGTTAGTTAGTTTTGTTTAGATATTATGCATCATAGACAAAACACATTAAAAAAAAGTTGTAATTTCTCCGTTGTAGCTGCATTTCGAAATGTTATTTTTCACTAGAAGGTAAACCGAAAATCTTCTTGAAATACTGTATAATAAAATGTACTACATACCCACTCTTTAGTATTTTCAGTTTTTTTTTTTATATAAGGTATAATTCTATTGTCTTTACTCGTAATTTTGTCTGTCCCCCTAAAAATTCACGCAATATATAAAAATAAAAATTATAAATAGCCTACGTCCAAGGAAGTACTTTCAGCTCCAGTCTCATTTTTAATTCCCAGTTATAATCATTTGAATTACTCTGGAACGAAATACTAGTAACGCTAAATGTGACAAGATTTTTATCAGTTCAACTTTATATTTCAATGTCACGACCGGGGCATCCAAAACACCTTAATGTGCTGGTAGATGAAAATAAATCAGCACAGCCGGGTACGAAAGGCAGTACCTGCACAATGTTTTCAAAAACCGTAAAATCAGTGTAGTAAATAATATTACTTATCTTCAACCCAAATTAATGTAGTTTACACATTTAAAAACTTTTTATACTAAAATTTGTACATTGATCCACCCAAGCTTGTACCTCCGTTACACGAGGGGTTGTTAGAACGCAAGTACTGTATAGGGGTGGCGTGGGCGGGAGGGGAGACAGGGGGACAGACGCCGGCGCCGCTGAAGGCTTGTCGACTGAACTCTCGCATTGAAATGTACCCGACACTACTCACTTACGCCACTGCCTCTACACGGGTTGAGGGCTGGGGATTGTGAGGGTGTACTAATCTTATGTCACCTTTCTTACATTTTTGATCGGTATCATATTTTATTATGAATTATGATATTTATTGTAGAATCTATATTAGGTAATTAGAAAAACTTACAGAAGAAAAAAAAAAAAAAAATATATATATATATATATATAGTTTCCATACTGTCGTTTTTATCGAACATATAATGTTTGTATTAGATTTTATGCTGATGACTAAATTATTGCGTGATTTCTACGTTTTTGTCTTTACTTTTATATTCTTCGTCAGCCTTCTGGCGTCCAGCTTTGGACTCTGTTTGACCTCGGCTTTGATTTGACAATATCCTCATAAGGCGAAACAAACTGTCGCGCGTAAAAATAACTATGAAATATATTAAAAATGCGATTTCTTCTTCATCATAAACTTCTTTGTCCAGATTTGGACATAGGCCTCCGTGCCCAATTTTCCTGATTGGCACATTTCTTTGGCAGCTTTCGCCCATCCGAAATGGCTTCTTTTTTATGTTATCATCTCTTCTGTAGATGACCCCTTTGTCTCTCTTCCTACCAAGTATTCCATTCGATAATATTTTCAATTTTCATCTGTTGGTTGTGCCACGTGCCCAGCTTAGTCCCATTTGAAGTTGGAGATTCCATGGTATTATCGACACCTTCGACTAGCTCCTAATCCACTCATACGTCCCTTTCTTTCTTGCAAAACATACCTAGTATATATGGCTCTTTCCGCGACTCTTTGTGTGATGGCTATTTTTGACACAACGTTCTTTGTTTACATCCATGTATCCACTCCAAACCTTAGCACTGGTAGTATGCATTTATTAAGTACACGTGTTCCGAGTTGTTGACGTATCGTCTTGTTTACATTTATACGAGAGTATAATATTTGTTTAGTATTTTGATCAGTCTATTTTCAATTTGTACATATACGTCTGTCCCTGTCTCGATCGCTGTGCCTCTCGTTTTTTTCCGCTTTGTTATTATTGTTCTTAGTCTAGTATAATTTACCTTTTTTTTCGTCGAAGTACTTGCAAGTATCTTTAGAAGTTAGTAGTTCATTTTAATTAAGGAAACCAAGCGTCGGCAGACGAAAAACGTCCCGTTTCGAGAAACTCAAAGGATGGTCCAGATTCAATATGATTTCATTGTTTAGAGATTCTTCCTGAGAAGTGCAAATAACCATTATGATATTTAATCACTGTAACTGTTATCACTATAAAAAAGCTGTTCTACTGTTTTCATATTTTTTAAATATCTTTTTCATGACTGGGCTACTATTTGTATGATGATTGTTATTTATTGTTGTATCATATAATATTGATGAACTAAACTCCACAATGCTACTTACAAGTGACTTAGCGGGTACAAGTTCCCATTGTATGAAAAACATAGGAAAAATAAAAAAAATATATATAAAGCCCTGGTAGGGAATTTACGGTATTTTATCGTCATCACTGTGGGTTTCGTCCTCCTCAAAAAAATTTCTCCAACAGCTCGGGTCCTCTAGTCATTCTACTCCAATCCTCTTCCACGCAGTTCGTCCACCTCTACCTCGGTCTGTCTCTGGGTCCCTTCCGCTTGAATACTCTCTTTGTCATGATTTTCGATATGCTATCATTTTGCATTATTTCCACATGATCATTCCATCTCAGTTTTTGGGACCTGTAGGATCTGTATCTCAAAAAGGTTGCACAATTGTAGGTTGATTCATTATACTTGTGCCAGTTTTTTTAATTTATTTTATTATTATTTAATTAATCTATGATATGAAAAAAAACAACCCCTTGTATCATGAACACAATTTGTTTCCCCACTCCTGCCGCATTTCTCTAGCAGAACTTCCTCATAGGTGATTCTGGCTTATTCGGGTCATATGGCCTGATATATTTATGCCCGCAGCCTATAGGTAGGCTCCCACCCTTCTCTTTTTATGTTCTTGAATCCCATTGATGTCTTACTGAAACTTTTTCAGGGATTCTGAAATCAGTGAAGTGTTCTTATATTCTGGTATAAGTGTGACATCGAAACCCACTTTAGAAATTAATTCCTTTACTAAATATATTATACTATTTATTTTAAGTATTTTTTTTATATTACTTAGGTACCTGCCTTTATAACTATTTCTCGCAATGTTCTGAAAACAATTTTTTCTAAACATGTTCCAGCCCAGCTCAAAATGTTTTTTTTTTCTCCATATTAGTTTTCCAATAATGGTTAATTAACTTCCCTAAAAAATTGTTAAAACTATTTGGAATAATGTTCTCAAAACACGTCTTCTAGAAATTCTCAGTACTTTCGTAAGATTTCTAGCTACTTAACCGAATATTTTTATACTATTGTATGAAGCTATCACTTTGTGGTTATCCGTTATAATCGAATGAAACAATCAAACTTTGTTTTAACCACATAACTTTGTTTTAACCAAATGTGGTTAAAACAGAGTTTGATTGTTTCTCTCGAATATTTTTTTATTTTTGATTCGTGGTGGAATTCCGGTATATTGATTTAATTACAACAAATATTAATTAATTTTCTCAATAATTCCCATATTTAAATCGTTGAAACTATGCCGAAGATAATTTTTTCATGTTTTCGTTCGATTTCTTAATATTTTCTCATGATTTATATGGCCATAACAACTACATAATACTCATATTTAGCTATAAGTTAGTTTATCTACGGGTTGTTAATTCAAAAACCTGTTTAATTTATGAAAACTGTATCGCATAATGTTCCATAAACGATTTTTTCTAAAAATTTTGTCGTATTTTCATTCGATTTGTCAATATTTTCTAAGGATTTCTTCCTTCTAACTTAAGTGAATAATTCCCATCTTTAGCTGTAAGTTTACCCTCCGGCGGGAGAAATGGCGGTCGAGGCCGTCCAAACGGCGAGAATCTGCGTAAATTTAAAATTGCGTCAAGGAGAAATTAAATTAAATGGGAATTTATCTGCCGAAAAAGGGTTTAAAAATGGGTTATTTTTACCCGCTTGCAGATTTTTATCCGGTCTAATTGTTTTTCTTGCGGGTGGAATTTACCGCGCCAATGATCGCCGTTCCCAGCCAGTAATTATTTAAATGCCGCCCTGTCAACCCGATAATGAAAAGATTTTCTCTCGGGAAAAATTCGGGGAAATTGTTCGTGATTATTTTCCAGTAAGAAAGATAATTTAATTTTCCCATGTCGTTTAAACATTCTTCACACTACTCATCTTCTACTTCTACTCCTGTGTCTTTAAATTTCCATAAATCATTTCGCACGGCGTATTTACTTGATGATTTTTAGTGTTTCTCGTTAGTGCTATTTGACAAACAGAAAAATTGAGCCGAGCACAGTACTCGCACAGATGCATTGCTTGCGTACAGTTTGTTTCACGTTTCTCGCTAGTAACCATAGGTAGGCGTAAGCAAGACAAAGTGCTGTTTCTCAGTGACATTTGGCAAGGTCCTGTGTTGTTTGGGTCAACCCTAACTGCGCGACCACTAATTTAGCACAACCCTGGTTGTTTACTTGTGGTATATTTCACTAATAATTGTGTTGTTTCTTTGTTTCAGGTGGTGAGAGGAATTTAATCGAAGGCACTTCTGGCTTTCAATCGAGATTTGTTTCACACAATGTTCACCCATAATTTTGGTCAAAAGCTCAAAGTGATTAAATTTAGTATTTAGTATTGATTGAAGTATGCTGTACGTTATCACTGACCTCATCTAGCTGATGTTCAACTCATAACATGTTGTGCTTGAAATGTTCCAATGTTTAATGAAACCCGAAAGTAGACATTTTCAAACACGAACATCGAGATAACATGTCAAATGAATGTCTTATTATGTAGCGTTATACATAGATAATTGCTTATTTGATGTTCAGATTACCTTTAAAACCTAGTACATAATGTCATATGTAACAGATAGGTCACCTCAATATTATATTAAACTTAAGATGATTTTATTGTAGATAAATGGAGTAAAGTCAATTACTTTTTATCTTAAACAGAAATATTTTTAAAGCAGGATGTCATTGGAAATATTTTGTATAAATACCACAAGTAGGCGATTAATACAAAACTTACATATTATTATTTGCACACTATTTTTATTTTTATATTGTCATTAATTTTATATTAAATTTGTAAATCATTTTTAAACAGGGTGTTTCAATACATCATACCTCATTTTTTGTAATATTAAGTTCCTGTTGATTATTTTTCTGTTTATTATTTATCAATACATTTTGATTGCAATATTTTTACATCATGATAAAATGTAAACACGATTTGAAAATGCCTTCATGGGTGCACAATAAATGTTGTATGCTTTTTTAAGTGTAGTAGAAATATTATTTAGAAACTTAGTTTTTGTGAAAAAAAATGCCTAAAATTTGATAAATACAAAAACTGAAGTCAATTTTTTACATCATGCTTAAATATATATTATCGCTCGTCCATTGAATTTCAATTAAGTAAGATTTAATTGCGGTTAAACCGAGGTGCTCGTCCTTCTATCTGTTGTGAATAACTATAGGCTCTAGTGATGGACGCACTTGGCACAGGGCAAATATCGATTACCTCCTTTTTTACTCAAACGTAATGTCACCTCCCACACCATACCAAGTGCCATAGATTGTAATAGCTCAATAAGTCTCATGTCAATTCTATGTATGAATGTTATAATAACTAATAACTAGTATGAACATATGTTATATACGAGTAACTCACACTCCAAAGAAACTGCTCTGATTTAGAAACAAAATGTCGTTTACGCCCTTTGCTGTTAAACTAACTTCCACTTGCAACGAACTAAGCAGATGAGACGTCGTTTTTCGACCAATTCATCGAATATCCCACATTCCTGACAATTGTTTCACTTCTTTAAATTTGTTTCCAAGAACGTAAATTTATACAAAAATATGAAAATAAATAAAACATATTTAAAAAATCACAGAAAATGTTATTTATGCTTTGGGAATCTTAAAATTGGACCATCTCTGATCAACCTGTCGAAGCAGTCGATCGTATGTAAGTATTCCCTTGATTTTTTCATGATTACCAATTTAATTTTTATGCTTATTTGAGAATAATACCTTTTCAGTAACATCTGACTTGTCAGTACTCCAAATATTCTATCAAAGTTTTCTCCTCATTGAAAATTTTATTGCATACTTAGAAGTTTTTTATTTTTATTTTGTTGGTACAAATAAACTCAGGATACACTGTTTATTTGATATCGAATAATCATTAATTTAAAGTTGAAAAAAATAGTAGATAAGTAATTTAATTATACGAATTATTTTGTTAATGAATTTAGTTTGGACTCGATTTCCTCTTTTGCTGAATATACAGGTGCTCTGCCGATAAACTATGTTTACGTTTTATTCATAAGAACATAATGCTAATGCAGTAGTCGACATACATACACAATTTTATTAATTTTAGTAAAGATGCGTTTTTCTTGTTTAGCGAATGATTATTTAGTTTATTTTTTGTCATTATTAACTTCCACCTTGACAAATAATTAATGTCGCCAAGGTTCAAGATGATTATTTTTTAAATGTATGTTTCTTAACGTTACAGAGTCCTTCATGTTTTAATTCCACGTATAAAACAAATATCTCTCAATTGAGGCGGTCCGCGTAGAAGTGATGTAACCCGCACACATGTCTAAATTAAGTTTTAACCCTAAATGCGTTTATTTTTCCCCCACGTGCGTGTGCGTTACACCACTTTTGCGCCGATTGACTCAATTAAAATATTTTTGCTTCGTTTAAGTGTTTGAAATAAACTTCAATTTTTGTAAAAAGTCAATTTATATGGTCGTGATTACTTCATTACCGTATTGCGTGTGTACAACTGTCACTTTTAAATGCGTCAACTATTTACACAAATGGACGATCCTACAGGGACGATTTCTATAAAAAACAGATTAAAGAACCAATTTTATAGAAATAAATTTGAGTGTACAGATAATATGATGATTAAAATAAATCATAAATCTATTCCTTGGGTCGATATAATTTAATATCATTTGCACAATTACAATAAAATGGCTTTAATTATAAAAGTGCTAAAAAGTTAAAGAGCGCCGACTTGAGATGGCGTTAAGGGGGTAAATTCTGCGTCAGGAGATATATTAAAAAATGTAATCGTCATTAACCTTGTACGATAATGTAAGTGCAAGTTGGTTGGGCGTGCTTTAGGAAAATGAACGTTCCTGTTAGTTGGAATACTTTGGTGTGTTGAACTGTATGTATGTTTATTATATTGTTTATACCATAGGTGTTCCTGCTCATTTGTGATAACTGTTTTGAAATAGATAACTCAAATATGCATACAAATGTACCAGGTAGGCCACGTATGAGGCAGTTCGCGGAAAAGTAACGTTACCCACATAGACAATTAATTCATTTCTAAACTTTGAACGCGTTTGTCCCTGAGCTCGATGTTTTTGGGCTTACGATACTTTTGCGTTGACCGCCTCATTTGAGCAACTCGGTCACTTCTGTCAACAATTAAAATACAACATGTGTGACAGGTTAAAACCACGGGTTTTAAAACAAACGTTTAGGTTAAATTGTAAATTTGTTTCTGTTTTGAAAAAATCAGGAAAGTGATTTCGTAGTTGATAGTAGTAAATTATTATTTTATGTGTTTGTATTTACGTTAGAAGTGATATATTTTGAAGCGTTTGGTTTTGAAACATGAAATGTTGTC
This sequence comes from Halesus radiatus, assembly GCA_022606495.2. NCBI lineage: Eukaryota > Metazoa > Arthropoda > Insecta > Trichoptera > Limnephilidae > Halesus > Halesus radiatus. The sequence goes on along the minus strand of JAHDVE020008706.1, from coordinate 34,399 downwards.
TTGTAAAGAAGTACCTAACTAGGTTTCATGCTGTAGTGTTCACACGCGCTTTATTCAAGTAACACAGTGAGGTTTCCATACGATCTTTAACCCGAAGACATTGCATTCCGTGTTCGGCCGTAGCGATTGTCCTATCGATGCTTTCCTGCACAAATGCCTGGACACTGATAGCGCCTCTAGTGGTAGATGTTCGGACTCATTGAGTTGTCACAGATTTCGTTTGAACTTAAGTAAATAAATCAACATCCGCAATTTAATTAAATGTGTTTGAACAAGTGTGTCGGCCATCTTGGCTGTCAGTGTCAAGGCATGTACGAGTATATTAAAAGGTTTTGGTCGTATGCAGGGCTCATTCACACCCAAACTCCGAGTAGGGTCAATTCAACGAATCCACGAAGAATGTAATTATAATGAGTACCGATTCTAATGTATATTGTAATATTTTTGTAATTGATATTGTATGATTGTATATTTAAATAAAATGAAAATGTTATGTAGTTGATATAAAGTGAAATATTTGTAATTATAGTTGTTAATTTAAGCTTTGTAACAGGAGTTTGGGTTCTGTCGATATGTTTAATTTAAAGTGAAAATAATGCAGAAACGTCAGTTATAATATTATCTTTGTGTAAAGAAAAACATTGAGAAATAAAAGAATTTGAAAAATTCACTCGTCTTGTTTCTTTTGTATAGCTTTGATACATCTTTTCTTCTCAATATTGTTCAGGAAGTACCGATTATCGGGGCAGCTTTTATAAGCATTTACGCGTGCATTTTCATGTACATGTACATGCTGGTGGATTTCCTTTCTCTTCAAATAATGAAATCTCTCGCGAGGCGGAAAATTCAGTCCCATCTTTTTTTTTTTGAAGAATTTGATATCTACTTATTATTTTTAAATCGAGAGACTTGACAGAAATTTTCCTCGCAAACAGACATTTGACAGCGACGAATACATTCTTATTATCATACAGATACCATTATTTAATCTTATATTTTAAATGTATATATGATACCACATAAGATATCCTGAATCCAGAGACAGTATAACTATGGTATCCCCATTTTGAGGAATGCTATCAGGCCGAAGGGGTGGGAAAGGAGACGAGAACGAAGAAAGTTGGGAGTGCCTGGCTTTTCATATCTGAATCGCAATCTTTCACCAGGGTGGTACTGAAAGTATCTTCACTTCTGGAACGAGGTGCAAATATACATAGTTAGGTGTGTACACCTTCCGCGCTACAGGCCTCTGAGAGTATTAGCCGCCCCTGTTGACAATCTGTGCAGGCGCCATTGTAGTATGTTTTATATATGTGAAATAAACCTTCCAAATAAAATATGTTTTTATTTGTCAACGTCAGGTTTCAAACCCGCGAACTTCGGTCCAAAGCCAAGAAACCTGCCGCTCTGCTTCGTAGGTCGTGTATGAATCATAATTTTACAATCTCCATTGTGTGAGGGTGTAGGTTCGAAAAGATGCGTAAAACTGCAACGTAATCGGTGTTTTGACGAGAGATGCTCCCTATTACAATATGAAAATGCTTTAGATGAGTGAAATGTTAGAATGAATGGAGAACAACCTTGTTTTTCTCGAAAATCATTCGCTCTCCCTCCCCCCCGCCTGTGGGAAGTTTCAGGGGAGATCGGTGAAAGGCTAATTATTCCTAAGCATTATTTAGCAAAATCTAGCTTTATTCAATTAAATTTTCTCCAGCCAAATATTATAGGCTAAGTTGCGATGTGCCACCGATTTAATCTTAGGAACAAAACGAGATGCCTATCCCTTCAAACGCGCGAGACTTGGACCTCAGTTAATAATTAATATTTTCAAAATAAATAGATACGCATTTCTACAAAATAAATAGATACGCATTTCTACAAAATAAATAGATACGCATTTCTACAAAATTTGGGTGGATTCAAATAATATTTTTTTGTTAGGATAAAGAAAAAATACAAAATTAAAAAACCTACCAAAAATAATATTTATGTAAAGCGAAGAATGAAAAAGTGGTGAAATTTTTATTAAAAATAAAACCTCTAATAATAATTTCAGTATAAGTGTAAATTCCGTATGTTGGGTGCTATTTTTATACCACAATTTTGTCCATTTGGTAGCTATAATTTTGTTTTACAAAATTATTAATTTCTCTACAAAAATATGTACAAAAGTTGTGTGAGAGCTTCCGACAATTTTTTACACTTCCTTCCGTTAAAAAAATATTGTTAAAACTATACGATTATTCGGAATAAGTTAAATACACACCTACCAAACTATACATTATTACAGAAACTTTTATATTCAATAGATTTACCATAATATATTACCTGATTGTATGATTTTAAGTGTAATATTTACCCGTATTTCAATGCCCATGAAATGTATCATGAAAATGTTAAAATCTGTTCGATAGTGTTTCTTACAAACAGATTTGAAGACATTGAGTTTTATTTAAAATATGTGACCATTCGTTTTTATTCCAAGGTGGCAACAGTGCCTACCTTTGTATTTGAAAACTTTGAATATATTAAAGGTTGTAGAAAATTCTACTACCAAAGTAGACCAGCATTTCTTCAGAGAGCGGCGAAAATAGTCATCCCAATTTAAAGAAAGAAAAACGCAATTTTTCAGGACAACTACCTTTGAATGAAGTTAAATTAAATGTGTGAAGTTCCGCGGGATTGACTTAGCCGAACAAACTTCAAGGGGAATTATTGTTTGTGAACCAATTTGAATAATGCCGCATTTACTTCTTTATTCTCGGGGAAGAAGTTAATTTTATTACCTTCTTGGAGTTGGAAAAATTCGCGAAACGTTATTTATTCATATAGGTATAAGCCTGCCATCCTACCTAGTACCCACCTTCCTACCATTGATATAACCTTGCTACGTTCATTGCACAATTGACAACGTACGAGAAAAAATGTTTTGAATTATACGTACCTAATTAAAGTGCCTAAGAAAAAGTATCATGAATTTGTCTTTTTTCGATCATTTTCCCTTATAGGTTCTGACCACACAGGAAGCGTAATTCGGTAAGTAAGTACTAACTAACTAAGTAAATCGATGTTTTTATTTATATAATATCCCACCAAACTAGAAGCATTCCCTTATTATGGAGGTCGAACATAAAATAAAGTAACAAAACAATAATAATATCTAATTCTACATCTTCGTTCCAAAGCTGTCCAGTTATGCCTGCGGGTGTTATGTTGAATAACAGTGGATAATAATTACCTATATGACAGCAGAATCCAAATAACTGCTTTTCCAAGTCCAATCCTCTTCATGTAGGAGGCAAAAGTTGGTACAAAGAATAAGTATAAAAACATAAGATTCCAATTTAATTCAGTTAAAAAAAATCTCCCAAAGCCTTTTTTATCCAGCTAATATTAAGATAACGGGGGTGAGGGGCCACGGCTACGGACTGATTTTTAATTTGTTTTTTTTTTTTAGTTTAGCTTTTAACTTCATGCTTTTAAATTGAGCACAGAGAACTTGCAAAATATGATGTCAATTTTTCCGAGGGGTCCCAGATAGGTACCATTATACACATTGACGAAAAATCAATTAAGACTTCCATTCCCGAAATAATCAAAATCTCAGAAATCATTGATGGTGAACATATTTCAAGAATTAACGACCAATGTAAAAAAGGGAAAAATATGTTTAAATTTACAAGCAACGTGTGTATTCCGGTCTTCAAGCGAGAATAAAACGAGTCAATCTGTAGTTTTCTACCTTTCTCGTTCACGACGCACAAATGGGAAGTGTTGGTTATCTCAACTGAAACCAAAATCAACGGTTGTAAAGATTCATTCTCAGACAAAATGATCTGCTAAAAAAACTGGTATTTAGGATAGAACGTCGATATTGATTAAAAAACATGTTTTAAAAATAGGTTGGAACTCCTTGTGTAAATATGTTCCACGGACTTCAGCGATGACGAAGTGGAATTTTCGAAGGATCACATGAATTCCGAGTTTGACAACAGCCTACGACAGGAGAATCACAAGGAAGTATGAAGGATAAAAGGGTAAAAAAATCTGACGATATTATAAAACTAATTAGAGATTGCGACTACAGATGAGCAGTGGTGCACTATCTGGACCCGCGAACCCATTTCGTGCGGCCCATGAGCCTTTTCATAAGGCCCACTTGACTGAATAAAAATAAACAGCATTAATTTATCGGTTTGATCTTGAGTTTGGAAAAAGTTTGGCCCGTGGGGCCACCATTCTGAGCGCTATTTTTAATTGGTTCCATTTTATAGGAGTGGACGATGTTGTTTTTCAAAATATAGAAGTATCGGAAGTGAGTTTTCATATTTCTTATACTCGTATAATAGCAATCGTTCGGATTTCTGTGATTATCAATCATAATATTTAACGGTTCCGTTCTGTTTTACAAAATACGGAAGGGTATAGTGACAAACTTGTCCCTCTTCAAAATTTTGAATCAACCGCCCAAAACTACAAGTTTTTACATATTCTTTTACAAAATTCCAGATTGATAAAAATCGACAGCATTTATCGTTTTGACCTCGGAGATCGAAAATTTTTCTCGTGACGCACTTTTTTTTGTCCTTTCTAGAACTATTTTACATAATGATTAACGTTCCACAAAATAATAAAAGGTTTAGCTGAAGAGACTTTATTTGAAAACCTCGATAATGAATAGTTTTTGCTTTTAATTTAATTTTGAGATTGCATCTATAGATTTAGCATTAAGTTATTATGAAATGCGATATTTTAGGTAGATCCTAGTTACTTTGCTGGTGTATATTAGGTATATACCTACTGGCTCCAACTGACAGTTGGGAAGACTATTGGGTACAATATTCACATTTAACAACAACAAAAATTGGCGACGCCACCGACTGCAAAGTTAATCTTTTCAAGGTGAGAGTACTCTACCCCCTGTGGCCCGCAAACATATTGAAAATCGATAAATTGGCCCTCCTGCTGAAAAGGTTGTGCATCACTGATCTAAAGTCAAAATAGGTATACGTCAAATAAAAAGCAAATTAAGTATGTTTTCTGGTAAATTGCCAAAAAGGGGTGCCCGACTTTGTAAGTGCCTAGGATCCGTAGACCTCTAAGTCCGGCACTGGTTCGAAAACTAAAACAAATTGTGGGAGCGCACAAAATCGTGGTTTTGGATTTCAATGTGCCAGGAGCGCAGAAATGAAAGCGGGTGTAATTTCTTTTTTTTTTTTTTGGTTTTACGGATTCTTTCGTAATCCTCTACCTAGCTGGGGCTTATACAAATACCCCTTCTACTTACTATCACCATCTGATGGTTTTATTTAATTGACTGAGTTTATTATTATTACATTTCATGACTTTTTAGGGAAAAGATCGTAACTGGATAAAAAACCCTAAACAAAAAAAGGAGAAGCAAACATTTAGTTCTTAACTATTTACTCTTGTTGACTTTTAATTTTACTGAAGTTAAATATTTCAATATTTCATTATCTCATTATTTCATTTTTTCGTCCGGATTTTCTGCTCCTAGTCTGCGTCGCTGCCGGAGTCGGTATCTTCATAGAGCTCCAGGATGATGTGTTTCGGCATTTTGTGCTTGTAGTGAAGAAACAACGGATCGTCAGGTGAGTTGTAGGCGCCCAGTTCTTTTACAAGTGGATTTTCGGGATTTAAGGTGTTATAAAATCTCGTTGTCAGCTTGTGGGAGTATTCTTCGAGTGTGGGAATTTCCTGTTGTTCTTGTAGGTTCTTGAGGTTTGTGTACATAGGTGTGTTGTACGTGATCTTTATACATTTGTTTTGAAGAGTTTGAATGTTCTTGTATGTAGATTTAGAAATATTGCTCCACACTGGAATGGAATACGTGAGAACTGGACGGATTTGGCTCTGGTATAGGAGGAGCTTTTTCTTCTCAGCTAGCCGGCTTTTCCGGTTGAAGATGGGGCTGATTGCTTCTATCGCTTGCTGCGTTTTGCTTCTGGCATTTTACGATGTGTGTTTTCCAGTTTAGGCGGCTGTTCATGGTGAGGCCTAGGTATTTTACTTCGGGCTTCCAATCTAGTTGTATTCCGCTCATGGTGATTTTCTCTTTGGGTGTTTTGTTTTTCAGCCTACGTGTGAAAGTTATGGCTTCGGTTTTGGCTTCGTTCAGTTTGAGGCGCCATTTTTTGTTTATACAGCGAATAAACAAAAAAATATAGAACAAATGTTTTTGTTTCGTATTCCATCAATATGCCGAACATTTTTTTCCAATCCGGCGTGGTCTACATTATCCCCATTTCCCCAATCCTGTTGCCGGCTCGCGATGGTCCGTGTTTTGAGTTTGCCAATTAAAATTCCTTACGGCGGTGAATACGCGGTCTTACTGTGGACCCTTAAGAAAAAGTACATTTTGAAAAGTCATTATTTCAATGATTTTTATCACACTAAAATACATATTTAATAGTTGTAATAATCACCTGAGTTCGTAGATTCCATCATAAAGATTCCGAAAATCAGTTAAGTTATAACAAAATTATCAACATGACACGCACATGTCCACCCGCGGAGAGATCCAAAGTCGAGTAACTTAAAATTACTCGTTCGCGTTTCGAGGAGTTACATATTTGCGACGTTCCCATAAGTCGCGAGCAGGTAGTTATTTTTTTCTTTTGATTCTATAAAGATTATACATTTAGGTAACCAATCAAATTCAAATGAAACCCTGAAAAAAACATCGGTTTCCATAATTAAGTGAAGCTAGATCCCCTTTATATAACTGTGAGGCGTAGGTACATTATATTATATTGATATTATTTTTGACAGATACGCTGGAATTTCACAATTCAAAAGTAATTATAAGATTTGATAAAATAAACAATCCTGTTTGTTTTCGGTGATTAATTTATAATAATAATAATAATAAATGGATGATTTATACAGCACCGTTATTATATAAAATCAGCTCTAGACCACTACTTTTGATTCCGCAAAAAGCACGTTTTCAGTTCCTGACATTATACCTACATTTAATTGGAGTGTTTATAAGGTGAAAGTGAATGGTAGGAGAAGTCGGTGACACCTAAGGATGACATGGCACGATCAAGTGAATCAATTAATTGAGTCGGATCATGTCAAGGTTCAGAATAACGGAAGAATAAGTATGAATGAGAATGGTAGAAGAAGTCGGTGACACCTAAGGATGACATGGCACGATCAAGTGAGCCAATCAATTGAGTCGGATCATGCCAAGAGTCAGAACAACAGAAGAATATGTATGAATGAGAATGGTAGAAGAAGTCGGTGACGCCCATGGATGACATGGCACGATCAAGTGAACCAATTAATTGAGTCGGATCATGTCAAGAGTCAGAATAACAAAAGAATATGTATGAATGAGAATGGCAGAAAAAGTCGGTGACGCCCGAGGAAGACATGGCACGATCAAGTGAACCAAATACTTGAGTCGGGTCATCTCAAGAGCCAGGACTAAAAAAGAGTATGTATGAATGAGAATGGAAGAAAAAGTCGGTGACGTCCGAGGAAGACATGGCACGATCAACCATGGTGACTCGCCATCGTGTAGTGGCTCGCCGGAAATCGCCAAGCCAGCCCAGCTCAGTGGTCGGTAAACTTTTTCGCCAAAGAGCCAAATATGTACATTACAAAGATAAAAAAAAATTTAAGAGTCAAATCTGTTTATTAATTTAGTAAACAGTTATTATTATTTTAGATGTTCATTAAATTACAGGTGCGCTGAATAAAACTTGATTTCATAGTTTATAATGATTTTATCTATTGTTAAAAAATAGTATGAAAGTAAGGTATCCATAAATTTAAATCAAGACAATGACTGACAAACACATAATGCGAACAATGTCCTTGCATCTCCTTGGAAAATTTGAGTATGTCAGGTTTGTATCTGGTTGTTTTTAATTTTAGGCACGATTCCAGGTTCTCATCAATAAGATGACTTCTCAGTTTATTCTTGATAAAATTCATGCTTGAAATAGATTGTTTGCATACATATCTATAACCGAAAAGGAAAAAAACAGCAAAATGCGAGTTTTTTCAGCTGATCATAAGAGTTAGGAATACTATTCGAGGCGTTGAACATGATCATTTCTTCCTTATCCAGGTCTTTCAAAGCAGAGCACTTGTATTGTGAACTAAGTTCTCATTTGTTCTTTTCCAGTATTTCCAAATCAACACAAAGACGTTCAAATTTAGCCATATTTACTTGTTTTTCAAATCCAACAATTATATTTCAAAGTTAACAATGTCAATGCCAAAAGGAGAAATTTTCAAATCTGTTATCGTAGCATTAACAGGGTTTTTGGCGAATTTTTGGAGACATTTTAATTGTTCTATCATTCATTATTTTGGCAGACAATCGTAAATCTTAATTTTTTTAAAGAATATCTGCTTTATTCTTAAAATCCCGAAATAGCTCTTCATATGCATTTATAAATCAACTTTTTATGTATTTACCGTCTGTATACGATTTCCCCCTCTTAGCAATCTTTTGACTAACAAAACTTGCCATATTAATATTGTTGGAAAATTGCATCCAGTTATTAAATACAGAAGTTGATGTGTCTTGACTCTTCTGAAGTTCCTCAACTGCTTTCTTCCTTGCATCACCGACATGATATTTAGCGCTAAATGACGCATGTTTAACTGTAAAGTGTCTCTCCAAATTTGACTTCTTGTTATGCGCGAATTGATCCTTACAAATAAAACACGTCGGATGGTCATTTAAGTTTCGAATAAACGCTAAAGTCTCGTTCCACTCAACTGTAAGTTCACGGTTCTCATCTTCCGTTTTTCTTTGCTTCCTTTTGGTAGACATATCAAATAGGGCACCTATAAAAATATTTCAAATTCCATTTTTTTCAAAAGCCACCGATACAAAATTATTGCCATTTTAAAATTGATGACAAAAATACTCGTTGGATGTGCAGCTGGATGAGAATACAACAACTTTATTCTTCAGGAAGGTACATTTTTAACGCGCGCAACTTACAGACACGAAAAGGGCCGAATACTGTAGACAAAAGACTGTTGTGTCTGTCTGCTCATGGATATTTGTGCCAGAGCCGCACTTAAGGGGCCAAAGAGCCACATGCGGCTCTGGAGCCGCACTTTGCCATCCAATGGCCAGCGCTGGCCCATCAACGGCCAACGTGTAGTGGGCCCATGACCTGTCAGCTTGTGAAATTGTTACTAATTTCATTTATTTTTTACATGAATACCTACGTTTTGTACCCAACGTCTCTTCTGTTATCTGGGTATTTTAACAGGCAGCATGTTTGTTACTTTCATTCACTATGTTTTGTGGATAAAGAAAACATTTTCATAAATACTGACAAACACTTTATTAATTACTAGATGTTTGTTACTTTCATTCACTACGTTTTGTGGATAAAGAAAACATTTTCATAATATACTGACAAACACTTTATTAATTACTAGGTACCTATCTAATTTCAAACAATGAAAATATTTATTAACTAAATGATGAAGCTTGGGATAAACGAAACCGGTTGGTGATGAATTTAAAATAAATGTGTGGTTCAAAGCAAAGTGTTAGTTTTATTTAATAAATTTTTTAAACTATAAAGTAATTGCTTTCTATGAAAACTTATTATATTAATCTTTTTATACAATAAAAAAACAACAACAGTATGTGTGAACTACATTATTAAAAAAATTATTTAAATCAATGGTTAGTTCAGATAACGCCTTCAACACATTCCCACTTTATAGGCCGGTGACTATCATGTAGTTGGATAGAAGTAACTATAGAGATCGAGGAAGTTATGTGATTCGAGGAGGGATGTAAAGAATTCAATAGATCATGAGACATTTCTCTTGTGTGTGGTTACAGATGGTATGTAAAATATTTATTTCTCGACTCCTGAGCTTCTTCGGATGTCATGCCTGCAGGGAGTACCCACAGTAGATTAAATTATAATATCATCTGCTCCATGATGCAAAATTCAATGGAAACAGACCTATATACATCTTTGCTGTGGCTTTCGAATACTTCCTAAACGTTTTCACATGACATCGTTTTTTAAATTACACGTAAGTGTTTCATTACATCCTCACTGATCCCTATGCAGAACAAAGCAAGGGAAGGCTGCTTGAAAAACGTCTAGCAGTATTCCTGTTATTTGCAGTTCCAAGTCTTGGTTTGGGTATGTCCACCAACAAGCTAATTCAAGTTTTTTCTGCCCTTCGATCACCTTTTTCTTCGGTGGCTAATAATTTATCGTTTTGGTCACAAATTTATCAATTCTGTGTGGTAAGGCGATACGAATTGTGCAAGAAACACTCAAAATACCTTATCCACAGATAGTGCGGACAATCATTATTTGGATGACTCCTCACTTGATTGAAGTTTCATGACATAACATTATGTACCTAAATAGTTCATCGGCATTGCTTCAAAAATTTCACTATGTTTGTGTAATGACGACTACGACAATGTTAAGTGTTTTGCCAATTTTAATGGTCAATTCAAATATGTGATTTACATGTATATGTATGTATACATTTATTACACAATTTTACTGCGTCGGAACAATTTGCCTCTGTACGTTTTCAATCTCCTAATTGGTATTCTTTTTCAAACAAAATTTTTACAGGTCTGCAGAACCGCATATAGGATTGCTGCAGAATTTTTTTATTTTGTTTTTGATATAGGGTGGCACAATACAAATAGCAAATAGGTCATGCCCTTCAGTCCCTGAATTCATAGTTCATAAATTGAATTACTGGAACTTCTGTTGCAACCCCGTTTGTATAATAATTGACAGATCTAGCGATATATTAGTTGTATATAATTAATAATTACCATTTGCTGAATTACTTCTTTCGTCCCCTCTAAAAGACTCTGCAGTGTTGCCAACAAGTCCTTCCTACAGAGAAGTATCCGAGATAGTTATGATGTCTTATTAGTCTATTTTTGCTGTTTTTACTATGTTTTATGACAGGTAAATATTGGCATTATGGATTCTGACACCAGAACGCATTATGTAATATTTTTAGTGAAATGACCATCAACATATAAAGCCAATCCTTCTTTCTTTAAAAATTTTGATTTTTAAAAATTTTAATTTTCTTTTGGCAGTTTGAAAATGGCCTTAAACACCGAAACAGCTGTCACAACAATAAAAACTAAAAATACTTGCAGAACTTAATAACAACATTATTAAATTTGATTTACATTAATTTTTTAAAGAAATTAAATGGAGTTCTACGAATTAAACACAAAAACAATTAACCAATCCTTCTTCTTAGGTGGAAAGTGAAATACTTTTTTTTAAATTTTTGATGTAGGCAGTGGTGTGGTTTCTGAGTACATTCAAAACAATGTAGCGTCTCTTTACCAGATTTCTGAAGACTCAGTCTTATAGCAAACATTAGCCCTCCATGCATTCTCGTTTCCGCCAGAGAAAATACTTTAATCCATTTTTCCGGTCGCTTACTTCAGAAAACTGTTATATATATTTATTGTATGATTTTATGTGTTAAGACATATTATATTAATATTAGAATACATGTAACCAATGTACATATCTGTACCCTGGAACCAAACTGTATACACAACCCATATTTTTCAGGGGGGCCGTTTTAAATTCCTTGCAATATGTTTTGGAATATGGATTCAAATATTGGATTGTTTATTGTTAGATGATTTAAAAAATATATATATTATAACTTTATACGATTAGTATACTATACGTACACATTTTATTGTATTAACCAAGTTATGATTAAAAAAGGGACTTAATATTCTTTAGTTTTTATATAATTTTTTCATGTAACTCTTAATACTGTTGCAAATAGTATTATGTTACAATAACATTTAGTGCAAGGAAAGTTTATTTGATATAAAGGGTACTAGTTTTTAAACTATTTTTATTGAAGACAATATAATATTACACAGTTAAACAATGATTATGTAAAAAGAAATTCTACAAATATTTCCACTTAATTTAAAAAGAAAACATAAAATAAAAATGGTAATGAAAATAATAATAATTTTTATAAACAATAATTATTAGCCTGAAACACTCATCCAAATTGAAAAAACCTTCCGAGAAAAGGTAAATGTCGCCGATAGGACTCGAACCTGCACCCTTCTGATTGCCGGTCAGATGCTCTACCGTTGAGCTACATCGGCTTATCGCAAACCCGCCAAGTTAATCAATATATACTAGTGTTTCATTCAATAATTACTATTTTTATTATATTTTGGATGAGTGTTTCAGGCTAATAATTATTGTTTATAAAAATAATTGTTACCCTTTGCGCTATGCACAAAAATCTTGTCTTAAAAACTTTAGTTTATCAATTAATAAAAAATAATAATTAATCATTGAAGAAGATAATATTAACTTAACCTAAATAAACATGAAACCGAAAAAAAACAATAGAAAATAAAAAGATATCAGTCGCATCTGGGACTCGAACCCAGTACCTCTGTCTTTCCGGTCAAGATGTAGATAATATAAATTGAACTGGTCTCATTAGCTATGTTGGTAAAGCGGTTGTCCCTGAAGTTCCATAGTTTCAAAGAGTGAAAAATCATTGGGTTGTTGGAAAGGATTAATATTGATTCATGTTTTTTATATGAATACCGCACAAGAATCCCAACTGCTCTCAACCGTTTGGAGCCAGTGAGACTATGGCATCCCCGATTGGGGAATGTTGTGAGGTTGAAGGAAGTGGGGAGGGGGAGGAGAAGGGGCGGAGAAAGGTGGGGAAATACCTAGCTATTCAGATCTGGTTACCGAACATGGCTAAATTCATTTCAAGCAACGTTTCAATTCGGAATGGTGGTCTTTTATTAAGGGCGATACTGAAAATATCTTCCACTCTGGAACGTATGCAAACATAATATACATTATTTTTAATTAATTAATTGTGAAACAACACAAATTAATTAAACAAAATTTACTTGCGTATGCCGGGACTTGAACCCCGACCTTCGGATTTGTAGTCGAGAGCCTTACCCCTCGACCACGGAGGCCGTCATGTAAACCACTCAAGAAATTCTCGTCTTTGCAGACCATGTAATAAGTAAGTATGTATTATTGGTTCCTCTTCAGTGAATAATTCAAGTATGCACGTTCATAGAGCTGACATTGTCACATTGGTTTAAACTATAGAAATTTTCCTGATTTACTAATAACCGTTATTTATATCATTTGTTGTTGAGAATTCACTGTGACATTACACATTCAGCTGATGAAACCCTTCAACAAAAAAACATACACATTTTATTTCATATATGTATGTACCAAGTTAGAATAGTGTAGTTGATATGAAAAATATGCCAGTGAGCGTGGGATCAAACAGAATTTTGTGCTCAGATTCCTTGCTTCAAATCAAATTTGAAAGCCAAAAGCATTCAACAGAAACCGAGTGTTATTTAAATTATTGAACAAAATTCACAAGTAAGTTGACAAAATAAACTTAATTGGAAAATACTACCTTTTATTGAATTATCACATGTCGAAAAGGAGTTTATATTTTGACTATTAAACTGATCACTGCAATTAATTTTACGATGCTCATTTAGTTTTTTGGCTAAATTTACAATATGTTTAATCCTTTTAGATATTCTAAAAGTACCTCTTGCCTAGCAAATTGAATATTTACATAATATTTTTGTTCAAACAGGCGTTCTAGGGAGTTGATACGAAACAACCGGCTACCGACTACGAAATGATGTAGTGTTCCTACTCCTACTGACACTTAGCGGTGGACTTAATACACTTTTAGACAGTCTAAAAACTCACATAGCAGAGTGTCTAGAAGCAATTACTTACTGGATGACCTCAAATAGATTGAAGCTGAATCTGTCAAAGACTGAATTTCTCTGGACCGCCACAAGCAGACGTCTGCATAATATTGATATGTCCCTAATAACTATTGTAGGAAGTGACATTACTCCAAAGACATCTATTAAACTACTGGGTGTCAATCTGGACGCTGATTTTTCCCTTAAAACTCAAGTGAACAGAACTATAAGCACAGAGTTCTTCCAATTAAGGCAAATTAAAGCAGTGCGAAGAAACCTGCCAACGGAGACGAGTAAATTACAACTTCTTTTTCTTCTTCGCATGGAGGAAAGTTGGTGGAGGTCATAGTGGGATGCTGAGGTTAATCAGCCAGTCGACGGCATCAGCAGTCACTTGGTTCAGCACAGATGTGCCATAGGGAAACTGGTGAAGGGGACATTCTTCTATAATGTGCTCTGTTGTTTGAATATGTCCACATTCCCAAGGTTCGGAATCCTTTAGGCTCCATTTATCCATCATAAACGGATAACGGCTGTGACTGCACCGGATGCGGTTTAATGAGGTCCACGTCTTCCGAGAGAGAGAGAGCCCCGGCAATTTAATAGTGAGGTCTACAGCATGGTGCTTGTTTTTCATGTCCGAGGTCTGCCACTGAGTTCGCCACGACTCTTCAGGGGAGTATCGTGATAGAAGCAGTCTTTCGCCTTCAGTCCAAAAAGGTTTCAGGCCGGGAGGTTTACAAGGTCATCTTAAAGTGGAATATTACTATTGACGGTCTTTTTGTATTCCCTGAGGGGTTGCTGTCTCTTTAATTACTAGTTACTTCATGTGTTGTTTCACATCTAGACTTCGGCAACGGAATATATGTAAGTCTCCCCCATTATCAAATTACAATCCGTTTTTAACGCTCTGGCAAGACTTATCACAAGCGTACCTAAATACTCCCATATTTCAGAACATCTCAAAAATCTTCATTGGCTCAAATATCCCGAAAGAATCCAGTTCAAGCTTTGCCGGATGGTATTTAAATCAATTAACGGGATGGCTCTGTCTAACCTGTCGGAACTGTGCATCCCTGAAAATTCCAATTCATCAGTCTTAGATCAGCAACGTCATCAGCTATCGGAAGGTTAAAGGAACCAAAGCACACACCAGATACTAAGTTTGGTGAGCGTGCTTTCAGCGTGTCAGGCCCTAAAGCCTGGAATAAATTGCCATACGATTTAAGATTGATTAAAGACTTAACAGAATTAAGAGCGAAGCTTAAAACTAATTTTTTCAGAAAGTCATATCCATGAATGGTACAGTTGCATACCCAATTTACATAGCGAAGCTAGCCGATTAGTATTGTCATGTGTAATCATTCTAAATTATTACAATATATTATTAAAAATGAATAGGAAATTTTTGCCGGGACATTAATTTGACAATTCCAAGTTAAAATGCTTAGCTGAGGAATTCATGTCATTAATTATCCAAGGAATCCTTGCAAATAGACTTAACTCTAAGAGAACCAAGCACAAATTACTTTTAACCATGTTAGTGACATTTAAGCCAAATTTTAAATAAGTTAAATACGTGGCAGGGCAGAGCAGAAAGCCGCAACTTTTGGGTATAAAATTTGCAGCTTCAAAACTCGGAGAAGTGAATTTCTTTGGAAAACAATTTAAATAAATTGAAAGAAAAGTGCGTTTGCGCTTCCTTCTAGAGTTGATTAGTAAAATATCAAGATTCAAAAAAGAAAGTATGTTAAAAATGACATTGACTATGTTTACCAACTACATCTGAATAGGGAGGTATTTACCAACCTCCCTCTTCCTCCAATTTCTCCAACGCCAAATGGGACTCCCGTGTGGTATTGATGTTTAAAAATAATAAAATAACATAGAGAAAAAATATTTATTCTAAAAATTATTAATTATAAAATTATTATCACTTTTGTTAATTAAATTAATCAGTTAGAATATTTATCATTTCATAACATTGACTTTTCGCTTCAGAGAAGCCCACTTTCTGGAAAAACCTTTTCCCAGCTTGATTATTTCTACATTTTCAGCGCTTAATAGTTTCTGTCTCTCTTCCTTTGTGCACAGAGAGAAAACTAATATAATACACTTTTCTACAGAAACTTGGCAGTCTTTCACTCTCTGAGACTGATTACTGTTAGTGGTTAGGGCAAAAACTAATTTGTACAATCTATACAGAATCTCGGCATCTGTGCTTGTTTTCCACACTGACCAACCAACTGACAGCCAAACTCGAAAACACTGCAAAAAATACATAGAAAGTTGAATAAAATTTAAATGTTTGATTTTGGGTTGAGAAAAGATTGAATGTGAGATATTTTTTATAAATTCTAAGAGTCATTAACGAACTAGCATTTTAGATGAAAATAAATGAAATGACATATTATTATGCTATATTAGGTATATAAATAGAGTCAACGTTCCTTGCAAAATCCGTGTAAAATATTGTTGCTGCGTGTGAAATAGGAAGGGGAGTGTGGTGGCTGTCGATGTTGCCCAAGTCCTTCCGACCGCAAACGTACTCAACCAACGGAGTTGCAGCACGGCTGGAGCATTTGCGTTACCGCTATGCCAACATCAAGTGCACCTTGAGTTTTTTAACATTAATAATGTTAATTTACACGAATATTGATATTAAAAACCGATGAAACGTTAACCATCGCTTTTTCTATCTTTTCCAAAACAGCATGCTCAGTCTTGTAAACATTTTGCAGTTTTCATTGGAGATCCGTACCCGGCGAGCGTTCGCTTGTAATCGACTGAAGCTCGTATTATCTCTATGCCAATAGGCCGCATGTCGTTACCCATATTTCAAACGCTGATGTTTACTCCATTTGTATACCTCAATGATGTTGTTTAACTTTTGGGGTGTTGTGCTTCCTCATCATTCTTGAGTCTATTGAACTTGAACTATCTACATCTGCCTTGATGATAAAAACGGTGAGGCTGTCAGAGCAACATAATGCAATTGACTGTGAAATTCTTAAACCTAATAGTATTGACAATGAGACCGTTGTAAGATTCTG
This sequence comes from Halesus radiatus, assembly GCA_022606495.2. NCBI lineage: Eukaryota > Metazoa > Arthropoda > Insecta > Trichoptera > Limnephilidae > Halesus > Halesus radiatus. Next base: position 17,563 of record JAHDVE020008706.1, on the reverse strand, counting down.
TAGGTTCCAAAGATTGCAGTGGGCTGGTCATGTAGAAAGAAAACCAGATGAAATCATCACTAAGTGGATGCCCCGGCTACCCAGGGGCAGACCGAGGAGCAGGTGGACTGACTGGGTGCAGGAACTGGAGCCAATGGAGAGCATTTGTGGAGGAAATGATGATATTATGTAATTAATTAATGTTATACCTTTACACACTCATGTAGGTTCCGCAGGTCTGAACTATCATTTAAATAAATGTCAATATTATCAGAGAGGAGGTGGAAAATCTTCTTCTTCCACCTGATGGCGCTGTTGCCACTAATTTCAATCAATTGTGGCAAGTAATTAAAATACATGATCTGCCTATTCAAATCCGTCTCCAGGTGAAGTTCTCCCAAGATTATTTCAAATATGTCATCACTTTTGGACCACTGAAAACAAACAAAAAGTGAATGAAGAATATCTGCTGGATGATATTGTTTTATGGAGGGAAACTGAAATAGAATTGAGAATTTTTTTCCAAATTAGACTGACAGCACCGGAGATGTGGCGGCAGTGTTTTTATATTGTAACTAACTAACCATCACGCTGTTTCCCGGCAGGGGCAGGCAGAGAGGATAGGCCGCCACACTACTCTGTATCTGCACACTTGCTTCATTCACATATTGTCTCATACATACTCTTCTGTTATCCTGACTCTTAGCATGACCCAACTCAAGTATTTGATTATTGTATTATATTTAATGAATCCATTAGTTTATTACAAATAAAAAGTTATTGAAGAACATCTGCAAGATAGACATTTCAATATTCCTGGATTAAGAATAACCACCTGATAATATTTTAATTCTCCCTACGCCCATTATAAAAAACTGAAATTTTCACTTGTGCAATGATGGAGGACTTAGCTTGCAGAGGATTAAACACGCGACACCAGGGTGCAAACCCGAGGCCTTGCACCATTCAGCTACAAACTGGTCAAATAATCTGTAATTTGTGAAAATAAATAGTATTACAATTTTGCAGAAATTTCTTACCCCACTAGCACAAGTCTGTGTTGAAAACAAAGGAAGAATCAACAGTATGCACTCCAGTGCCTGTTCTGCAATGCATTTCTTTCTATATTTCAATAATTGCACTAGGGTTTCGTACACCACTTCTTCATAGCCTGTTTGTGAATGTTCCTAAAAGTAATAAACACAGATTTAAAAGATGTATGCAACAAATTTTCATTAGTGTTCCGCTATTTTTTGTATTTTAAACTTCCAAATTAATCACAGGATAATGAATGTTACTCTAACCTTCAGCCATTCTTAAAATATATTCTAATCACACTGTTTCACTACTCGTTTTCCCTCGTAAACTACGTTTGTCTGACATAATTCATTTGTCAAAACTACAACATTGCTGTGTTTAGCACACTTTAAAAATTAATGAGACATTCTAATAGGAACAAAAATCTTACAATAAAGTACCTAACCCAATTTCGTTACACTAAGGGCCGGTTTTATAACGATCCGTTCGTAACGCTTGATACCATTTTTAACTAATATTTGGACTACTGTCCGATTTCACCGTTTTATAAACATTTGTCAGATTACCGGTCGTTTGACAGCTGTCAGTTGTTGCCTGACAATCGCTTATTTGAAACCATGCACTATTTTATTTAAAAAGACAATACATAATTTGCATCTGTGAAATGGATTCCTCATCGAGCAGTGAAAGTGATGGCAATTATTCATGACAAAAAACCGACAGATAAAAGGTTCGCTACGTAACAGAAATTTGATGGTTCATTTATAAAACTGGCCCTAAAGCCACATATATTATTATTATACATTTACTAATGCGCAATAGTATTTTAATGTAATGATTTCCCTTTTCATTGTATTAGTATAATACTGAAATTGTGTGTATGGAAAAAGATTGAACCAGCTTTGATGACATGTCTTATGTGGGTGAGACTCTGCTTATTAATAAACAATATAATTTCGGCTGCGATGTGAGTACAGAGTACGTAACTGTATGTAACACTCTAATTCTAAAATATTCAAATCAATTCAATTAGTAAAGACCATAATTTCGGATCTAATTCCAAAATTCAAAAATGCACATAATTCTTATTTTCAGTAGGTTTATTGTAAAGAATTTATGCCACCATTCTTACAATAGTTGGAGGTGTAATAGTCAGCATAGTTGCCTTGCAAGCAGTTGTTCAAGGTTCGATTCTCAGCCGTGGCAAAATATTTTTTTTGTTTTTCCAACTTTTTTTTAAATACATATATTTTTATCCCATTAGTTTTCACGGGTCTGCTTTGTTTTAAAAAAAAAAACATAAAGAGCGGTGAGATATCTTGGAACTATGGGAAGTTTTATATTGTGAAACTACATCTTTGGACTACAATAATAACGTATCCAGGCTGTGCAATAATTCAGCCATTTCAAGAAGATCAAAGAAGAATCAAAAAACATTATTGAAATAAAAAATAATCACAGATTTAGTTACCAAATTCCTTAACAATGAAGCACAGCATTTCAGTCCTTCTACCTTATTAACCTCCTGATAATCATCCATCTGCAGCAGGGTTCCAGGGAACACCAGGGGCAACGGACACGCCACTTTTCCCAGCTGAGGGTAATTCTAATGTTAGTGCAGTAAAAAAGATGAACCAATGAAAATAATAAAATTATAGTCCGGCGAGGTTGTGTGTAGTGTGCAATACACAACCTGCCATACAATAGTAAATACAATAATAAAATTAAATAAAGCAACATAAATTTCTTCAATAATAAAAAAATTAAAAAGTTCATCATTAAATACAATAAATACTACAATTGGAAACACCTAAAATGAAACAATAATAAATAGTAAATATGCAGATATGCACTCCATTTTTTGGTTAGTTTTTTTATTATTTAAAAAAAAAACTAAACTCAGAACCTAAAAATCTATTTAATATATAATACAATATATTAATTACATATAAAAGTAGATGATGTGTACCCGGCTTTGCTGGCGATTTTTTTTTTTTGAATAAAGTTATGAAGTTGTGAATTCTTGCTTGTGGTTTGAGTGCCATAATTGATTTGACAGCGAAAGTAATACCTTGTGACGACTATTACTATCTCTAAATAATGAAACAAAGCAACATTAATTTGAAAACTTTATTTCATTCCAAACATTTATTTTTTTTAAATATATGAAAATAAGTCCTAAGTCAAAATAAGTAGGTGCCTACTTCTGTTTTCCATTTTGAAAATATTCTACTCAAACAAACCTTCTTCTTTTGAATATGTAATCTGTGGCTAACCAGAGTGATCTATGAGCTAACCTCAATATAGCATGGTGGGTTCAATGTTTTTCATACTAATTTAAAAAAGTTATAGCAACAGTTTAACATATTGGATTTCATTCAAACTACTATCTAAACCTTTCAAGGAACTAATAAGAACAAACTGCGCTATTTTCAGCAAAACCGGTCTAGTAATGTTTGAGAAAATCGAGGACAGACAGACAGACATTCATTCATTTTTGTATATAAAAAAAAAGAAGATGGGTTCTAAGTCTGTTTTTTTTTTTTTAAATAAAAGATAAACTAACCTAAAATCCACACACAAATTTAAAATTTTACCAAGGTTTAAATGAATTAAAATGCTTTTTTTTTTAATTATTGAAGATGATATTAACTAGCAAATCAAAACACGAAACTGAAAAGACACAGAAAAGAAAAAGATAACGGTAGCAGCTGAGATTCAAAAGCAATGATTAAAAATATATTACAATGAGTATATCGGGCCACTTGTCGTCTATATTAACTGTAAAATAAGGGTTGGTCTTCCAGTCTGCGGGCTGCTAGGTATTTAAGGCTCAGTCTAGTTTGTCCAAAGGGTAGAAGAGGCGTTGTTTGAAGGAATTGCAGAGCCAAAGGCGGTTGTAGGTAGGAAGAAGAGGCGAGTAGAGCGAAGCGGTCCAGTTTGTTGTTGCGAGTTCGAGTGGTGTAGCAGAGTGCAAAATATTTATAAGACGCGATAGGGCTGTGTGCACTTTTTGGGGGTGAACGCTCGGGCCACCCTGTGGTACCGAGGTACCTTTTGGCATAGCCTCTTCTGTTCTTAAGGGTTTGTATTTTCAAACTTTTAAATTTATGCAAGCAACAGAACTCCCCCATTCGTTTCCTCAGAATTAAACCACTTCTTCCTACCATTTTTATTAAGTTTACAATTAAACAAAGAATTTTATTTTGGGGGTCCCAATCTCGACAGTGTGCGGGAGAGTTCTTATAACTACTTAAAACTAACATTTGTACACCTAATTTTTTAAGAGCAATGTTGACGAGAGCCCCACCATTTAATATATGTTTATTTGTGATGAATACAGCAGGACTCTTGTAAACCTAAATTTAATTTTTGGGTTGTTTGCGTTTTTCCCGGGGCATTTTGTGCATTCCCTCGTGCCTTTGAAGGGTTTGACCAATCCCGTTTCGTTTTGTAGCTTGGACGGTGGAGAGGGGATACTATGAAAATATTGCGCAACGTAGCCCGTCTCTGTCAGTCTAGAGCGCGGCGTGGAGGGGATGACATGTAAATACTGCGTAAAGCAGCGTCATCTTGGTCATATGGAGGAGATGCATCATTATGTTCGATACAATGAGGTTTATACGCTTCAATATGTTATTTCCAAAAAAAAATTATAATTAAAATGCATTATTTAGCTTCTCCGGTGACTGAAATAGTTGTTCCTCCTTGTAATTAAACTGTTAAAAAGTGATTTTCATAAATTTTATGCGTATTAAGAATGAAGTGTTTATATGCATATATATTTAATAAATAAAAAATTACAGTTATAAAGTAGTAAATATTTTGAAAATTGCTATTTTTTCAGACTCGTAGAATAACAAAAAAAATAATATTAAATATGCATATAACCACGAAATTCCTTAATACACACAAAATTGATGTAAAACACTTTTTATTAGTTTAAATACAACGAGCAACAACTATTTCAGTCACCGGAGAAGCAAAATCAGGCATTTTAATTCATTTAAAGCTTGGTAATGTTTCAAGTTTTTGTATGGCTTTTAGGTAAAAAAAAATTTAATATATGAAAAAAAAAACCAAACTGAGCACCTAAGGCTGCTCTCTGACGGTCCGGTGAGGAACAAACTTTTCACTCGCTACTGGAGGCACTGCGCAGAAAAGTCCCACAATGGACTGCGTTGCAAACCGTTACCTTACTTTTGCTACTTGACTTTTCTGTGCAGTGTCTGCAGTAACGAGTGAAATGTTCGTTCCTTACCGGACCATCAGAGAGTGGGCTAAAACCTATTTTATGGTTTTTAGGTTCTTAGTTTGGGTTTTTTTTAATAATTAAAAAAAAAAACAAGAAAAATACTGCTTATATGCATATTTACTATCTTATTAATATTATCCTCGATTAATATAATTTTGGTAAATTTTCTATTCACTTCATCATAAATACAGAATAATCATGACACAATGGTTGTTTCAATTACATTACCTACCTACTATGGAAAATAACACTTTTCACTCATGGTCTAACCAATATTGATCAAGGAATTTAGACTACCAATGTTAAAACCCACATTTCATATATGCAATAGTCGCGTGTGGTGCGAAATAACAAAATCTCATATATGATACAGTGGGGTCTATTAGGTGGATGAAGTTTCGTTGAAAAATTATTCTTTTCCTATTTTCATAAATATTTTTGAAAACAATTGCGACAAACTTACAATTTTTTTTTCAACTATTTTAAGTCTACATTATTACCAACAGACAAAAAATAATGAAAGTGTTTTATTTTATTTACCTGGCGCATGTTCCTGATCAAATTCCTGTAACAATTTAATGCCGCAGGATGGTGCTTCCACTTCTCTTTGGTGAGTTTATTGTGAATCTTACGCATGCATGTGCTAAAAGTGTTATCAATGTATTGCTGAGTTTCATATTCCCTCATGTAACAAAAATTGGATTTATTAATGAACCAATCCAGCATGGAATCTGAGTATTTGGAATAACATTGGTCATACCATGGTCCCTTTGTTTTCATCTCTTCGGTGAGCAAAATCATTGCACAAATAAAATCTGCATTCATAAGTTGTCGTTTGTTGTGTGTACTATTAATCTTATTCAACACAGACTTCAACTCCAGTAGTTTCTTTTCGGTATCCTTAGCGTATAACTTGTAATAATTGTCAAGTGGTTCCGGATATTCATCATAAGCTTTGGGAAGACCAGGCACCATACACGATTCAACCAACATTGTTATGCTTTCCCATTGAGGACAATTGTCTACAATATATTTTCGGAAGTCAAGAAGTTTCCCCCCATCGCGATTAATTTGAATTTCTGTTATTCCAACCATAATGGCACGTTGTTTTGCAGCTTTAAAAGCTAATATTTTAAAGCCATTGAAAAACTAATGCTATAACCCTATAACGTCAAACTAACGTCAAAAATAACCACAGACAAAAATCATGAATTCTTGATTTTTAAGTTAAAATAGAGATGGTTGATATTCCTACTATGGTTACTTTGTCCCAGTGATTTTGTTCCAGATTATTTTTCGAAGTAACCGATTCCTTTTATTAATAAAAATATATATGCCCGGTAATTCAGTTTCAGTTGCTTGATCGCTATCAGAGATATTTACGTTCGCCAAGTTGCTCTATGCCAGAAACCCTGACAAAATCAGTGATACCATTACTAAAAATACTGAATAAGGAACTAGTCCATTTTTTTTATCAATAATGATGTTGATAAGACGGTGGTTAGTGTAGTGGGTATAATTATAGGAATAACGCAAAAAGGTTAGGAACTGAAAAGCTATCTTAGGTAGTTACAAGTCATTTATTTTGATAGTCGTGGAGTTAGTCTTAAACTACAGTTAATCTTAATTAAACACAATAATTCAATAAAACTAGATAGGCCAGTACTTAAATCTACTTGTCAAGTCTTTGTACTTAAAATTAACTAATTATTTCGTTAAATCTACATAAAAGGTTGTATTCTTAAAATTAGAGATTCACTTGGCTGACAGGGTGGAAGAATTATCATGAGAGTCAGAGGCACTTCCCTTTACAGATGGCTGTCCAGGGTCCAGTGGCTGCTTTGTATGCAGAGTCCTCACGTTCGCACTAGGTATCCAAGTACCTCCGGATCGGGAGTCGGTACAAACGCGGCCATAATCAGCTGCCTGGGCGGTCTCCGGGGTTTGATCTCCGAAGGGCGAAGATCAGTAACTTCCTTCTGGGATGGAAGCGTGACACTCACTCGCGGTACAGAGCCTGGGCAACTCTGCCATAGATCTCCGAAGGCCGGAGATAGAACTTCCTTCTCAGATGGAAGCGTAAAATTCACTCGTCGTCAGAGGACCTGGGTGGCCTCTCCGAGGAGCGAGAATAGGAACCTTCCTGATCGGAAGTTTCAAGCCAACTCTCCTTCCTGCGCGGAAGACTGAACCCGACTCTCTGTGCTTCCTGCGCGGAAGACTGAACCCGACTGTCCTTCTCGTTAGAGAGCCCTTGTCGCCTACCTGTAGGTATTTCTTTATGACCCGCATTGTTCAGCGGGCCGTTCCGCCGGGCGGCTCATTTCCTTTGAGGCGTTTATTGCTGTCCCGCAAAATCTCAAAGGAATTGCCGACTTTCTAAAATAGTAATTAAGGATGGTTTATTTTACAATGTAGTACTTTACAATAGGCCCGCTAGCCTTTGTGCTAATTTATTTTATGGCCGGTCTCGTCTGGGAATTTTTATTACCTGAAATGCACATTTTAGACTAAGTATGTCTGTGAATTTGCTCACTTATTATAGGTATTGCAAAAGGATATATCAACGTTGAAACTTAAAAACCAATATGTATTTTTTTTTTCTTAAAGTTTGTTTTCGAAATTAAAATAATTGTCAAAGTTTCAATTTTCAAAGCCCACCAAAACGCTCCAAATCTATGGCCAGTCGGTTTTAATCAGCTCTGAGGTTAGAATGTCAAATATCAAAAAGGGATAAGCTTTGCCGTACATCATTTTATATTCAATTCATAGTAAATCATGACTAAACTTAAGAAATAAAATCATGTACCTTTTTAGAAACTTTAACTCAAAGAATAATAATAGTATGGAGCATTAATATTATCATAATATCCATATTGATAATTAGTTTGCTCATGAATACTCTAATTTATTTCACTAATAATAGTTAATTTTTATATTGAGCAACAATTATAGAGTATATTATAATAAAACAAATATAAAACTTTTTTCCACTTTGTGATTAGAATACTAGAATTACTAAAACGACCTAATAACAAATGTAATTAAGATAATTGATTTAAACCCTTGTAGTCCACCCCTCTTTCCCTCCCCCATATGTTGTGTATAAAAACCATAGATTTAGAATAATTTGTACCAGTCTGAAGATGGCCCTAACGAGCTGAAACCCGGTTACGGTCAAATAAAAATTAAAGTGGAAAAAAGTTTTATATTTGTTTTATTATAATATACTATAATGGAATTCCACCATGTATTAACAGTTTCAAAAATAGAAATATTTAAAAAACAATTATAGAACTTAAAGTCCCCCAAATTAAGTTTGAATCTCGCCAAAACTAAAAAACTACATATTTAAAACACAAAACAATAGTGAAAAATAAAAATTTCCATACTAATCCAAAAACAGAGCACGCATCTGACGTCAGATCTTCCAAATGCATTGTACGGGACAAGATCTGTAAACTCTTGCCGCACGTTTAGAAGAAGAAGATCAGGCTGGCCACTTCGACGCTTCAGAGCAGGTTAGGAAGGAAGGGGGAAGGTGTATTCCTTGAGGGGGGGAAATGCCTTGAAAAAGGCAGACGATTTCTTGCAAGGAGCTGGTGAGGGTGAAGAGAAAGTCTCGGTCGGTTTTCAGGCCGGGTGAAGATGCAGGCGAAGTAGCTAGAAGGCGTGTTGAATCCGTGAGAATACTCTGATTTTTTAGAATTGCACTCGTCGTTCAAGTACTTCGGTGCGATACCGTGCGGCGAATCGGGCAGTTTGAACTCGTGAATATTTCGCGAGCTGCCGTAGATTCTGTCAATCTTGGATCGACTTGATCAAAAAATTAGGATGTGAACCACGACCTTCTGCTTGAATTGAGCCTATTGCAATCTTCACCTATTTTTTATTAAAGAAGCCAAAATTATTACAAAGTATGTCATGGGGGTCAAAGTAGGACAGGTGATACTTTGCCGCCGAATTACAGAAAAATGCATTGTACAAACATAAATTGAGTAAGTTTATTCGATTCCGCGGGTGCTAATGAACAGATCAGAAAAGATCGTTTATTTAGATCAGTCACCGCAGCCGCAGGAATCGCTTACAAAGACAGACAATTTTGATAGAACAATAATTATTGACAAGTTTTTGTGGGTCGGAGAGGCTCGACCAATGAGCGCCCGCTCTGCTTTCGGGACCGTCGCCGGGAGCGACCGTAGAAGTGGCGGGGGTCGGAGAAATGTCCCGTTAGTGGCCAGTAGCGGCTCGGCACGAAAACGACATTCAGGGGCGTAGAAAAAGAAGACGATAACGTGCACTGTTTATCATTCACTTCTTCGAAACCCCTGGAACTACGCTTGTCGAAAGCCAATATGAACTGAAATGGGGCGTTTGCACAAATCCTTATTTTGTGCAAACATAACAAGACAGGGATGCGTATCTAGTCGCCTCTCTATCAGGTTAAAATTAAAGTCGGGCGTTGCACAATTAAATCATTTGTGCAGACATAACAAACAAGACAGGGATGCGTATCTAGTCGCCTCTCTGTCAGGTTGTGGTCGGGTCGTCTGTGTGAGCCCGACGAGTACTACATGCTAGCTCGATTGAGGATCGTATCTAGTCGTCGCTCGTTCGAAGCTGCACGAACTCAGTAGTTGATTACGTATCTAGTCGTACCCCCTACTGAGTTATGTACTGGTTTTGATGTTACGCAAACGGAGGGTATTACAAACTTGATAGTCACGTCTGCTATATGCATGGTAGTATCAGCATAACAAGGTGTTTTGAGGAGATGATTTTTTATTCACTTTCAAATAACGATTTATAAATTCTACCTATAATTATATATAATAAAAGTTAAATATTCAGAATCGGCGTTTGCTGATCTTGATAAGCTCTTAATTAACTTGGTAATATTATCTCTAGAAATAACGCAAAAAGGTAGGAACTAAAAATCGCTTTAGGTAATTACTATAAGTCATTTATTGTTCTATTTGTCGGGTCAGCCTTAAACTAAAGTTAATCTTAACCATGTACAAAATATCCTTAAAAGTGGAAAGTCAAGTACTTAATTCTACGTGAAAGTCTTTGTTCTTAAAATTAGCGATTCACTTGGCTTATTCTACGTAAAAATCTGTATTCTTAAAACTAATTTCACTGGGCGATGGGAGGATTACAGTAAGAGTTAAAAAGCACTTCCCTGTTATTATGACTATCCAGAGTCCTGTGGCTGGTCTCCGAAGAGCGGAGACCAGTAACTTCCCGGCCGGAAGTCTGCAGCACTGCGATCAGAGGACCTGGGCGGCCTCTCCGAGGGGTGAGAATGGGTACCTTAATGGGGGGAAGCGTACCGTTAACTTGTCCCGTGGCCTGGGCGCCCTCTTCGAAAGGCGGCGATTGAATGACCTCCCAGGCTGGGGCTCTGAACTCAACTGTCGCGACGACCAGCTCCTCTGGTTGCTGGTTATCATCTCTCTCGTAGGGATATAGTTCTCCCCTTTTCCGTTGACGGAAACGTTGCAACGGTTCCCTGGCGCTAGCGTCGACCATTACCTAGTTAGATCGCTAGATGTCGCCGGTAGGCCCGTTCTGCAACTTAATCGTAATTATCTCTAAGGTTTTAATTTAGGTATGAGCAACATTCAGCATAGGCATTTTTTATGAAATAGCTTAATCTAAGTGTACAATAATGTTCTCATATCTAGTTAATTAATTCTAAATTTAATAATGAAATATTTCCTATCGTCCAATATATTTCTTAATATAATGAGATCCTTGTCCCACGGTCATTGCGGAATTTCGGCCCGGTCCGTTCAAGGGTCGGTTTTATGACCTCTATTGTCTTGCATTGGTAGCAGCTCAAGTTCTTTTGGGATTATTACGACGCTTGGGTCGAGTGGCTCTTTGTCATTTTCTGCTGACATTCTAAAATAATAGTTAAGAGTGCTCTAAACAGTTCAGTTCAGCCACCGCGCGGAACAGTTAACATTTTTTTGCTCCGTTCCGTTTCGCTTGTAACTTCGCCGTTTCGTCTCGAATCAAAATAGTTTTCTCACCAGTGCTCTAACAGAGCGCGGTTTGATAATTTTGAATAATTTTTGTGTTTAATTTCAATAGCATAAGTTTTTTTTTTTTTTTATATATCTCAGTTTTTTTTATTTTTTACCATCCCCCCTTGGGGGAGGTCCACCAGTGCCTATCTTTTGATAAAGTGTGTATTATAATAACCTCTACAAACTTCCAATTAAATTAAGTGTAATCATAAGTGTATGTGACTATAAAGTTAAAAGACCTAAAAATCCCTGCAGAACCCCGCTAATAGTTAAAATCGAAAAGGCGTTTCAGCCCGAGCTGATTAATAATACTTATCAAAACATTTTACATAATAAATTTGTGTCATTGGATATAAAATTTTACGGGCTATCGCCCTACTTTTCTACTTTTCCAGTCGCTCGCCGGAAAGTATGAGTTTTGGTGTTGTTTTGGTTTTTTTTTCTATAGGAATTGTACCAAAGTGAACTCGCCGAATACGGGGGTGTTAGTGAAATAAGCCGACGTAGCCTACGACCGGCGTCGGTCTTGGTTCCTGACGTTAGTGGAACAGTCCTTGTAGTGAACGATAGATTTATTTATTTGTTATTATTATTATTATTATATACATATATATTTTTTTTTTACATTTAGTTTAATGAAACATTGTTATTAATTGAATTAAAAAAAAAAAACAAAGTGCGAATACTAACTAAAATCGATAGGACGATATTTCACACTCGTGTCGGTCTACAAATAACTGTTTTTTTTTTTTTTTGAAATATATAAATAACTGTTTTTGCCAAAAAAATGATCTGAAGACACGATAGAGTTCTTGATAGAGAAATTGACACTTTTAACCCACTTTTTTTTTCCCGACTTTGAGTATCAGTCTCGGGTTTTCCCTCGCCTATTGTAAGTTTCCCCATTTCTCCCTTTTTGTCCCAAGTTATACAAATTTGTAAGAAATTATCTCGGAACGTTTGTTTTTTTTTGTGTTTCGTGACCAAACATCGATAGTGACGGTCCTCCCAACTCAAGATGGATTCGGAGGATGAGGATACGAATTACTTAACTCAGGACGAAATACTAGACAGACTTTTGGCCAAGGAGGACTCAAACGCTCTAATCACGCGACTCCTAGCGGAGCGGGCTCACAGGGAATCTACGTCTAGATCTTTTGCCTGCATCGAGAGGATGAAGAGACAGAGAGATCTGCCAGGCCCTTCAAGACAAGCCATGTCGCCAATTGAGACAACGAGCATTTGCACAGCAATACTCGCTGCTGAGACGACCAACTCAGCGCCACCGACGTTAGGAGACACTACCTCGGATCTGAACGGGCAGTCAGGAGCTGCAGCGCTGGCATCCGCCTTCACGAGCGGCACTTCTAAAGTTATTTCACCCAACCAGGAGAACAAGAAGTGGTCGCGCACGGAGGATATCTCGGAGATAGAGGATGACCGCCTCAGTGTATTCTGGGCTAAGATGTCGAATATTACTGAAATAATTCATTCAAGTAAGAGTAAATTAAACAAGGACGACAGGAGCACTATTCAGGTAAGCCTCGACCTAATGTCTCACGAACTAATGAAACTTGCTCTTGACTTGGCAGTAGCCAAAACCAAGGCAGCTACCTTGCAAGAAGTCATGTTGGCTCAGAGGGGCTTCTCTGATAAATTGGATGTACTCATCAAACGAGTACCCATAACTGTGGCTGCACAAGCTCCACTGCCGCAGCGTAAGTCTTATGCCAGTGCTGCTTCAGGTCCCCCTCCCTCCGGTACCCTTGTAGTGGATGGATTTGAGAGGGCTCTGCCTCCGCTCCAGCCGACTGTGTTGTTTTACCCAACCGTGCCGGAAGGAAAGACGTCAGATGAGACCCAAAAGGAGCTCATGAAGGTCTTGAACCCATCAAAGGATGGGTTTCAAGCTGTCCGCACGCGGAAATTAAAAGGAGGAGGATTGATGGTTCAGACTTCTAGCACGGCTGGTTTAGACAACATCAAGAAGGCGTCGGCTAAAATCGAAGCCAGCGGCCTGAAGATGATTCACCCTCAGGGCAACCTCCCAAAAATTGTCATATATGACGTACCAACGGGCGAACCGGCAGCAGACCAAGGGCTGTTCACGGAAATTTATGCCAACAATATAAGAGGTAAGTCAACGCTCTCCCTAGAGGACCACCTCCGGACGATGCGCCGTGTGTCTCTGTTCGGGAAGAGGGATTCCTCTTCCATGAACATGATAGTCACCTGCCATCCCGAGAGTCGAAAGGTTTTGATTGACAGCGGCCTCTGCTTTCTTGGATGGAATGCCTGCCGCGTGCGCGACTATTTAGGGGCCACCAGGTGTTTTAAGTGTCATTTGTATGACCACGTCAGCAAGTTCTGCACCATGACAATTAATACGTGCCGCCACTGCGCCGCAACCGGCCATGACATCGAGGATTGCCCCAAGAAAGCTGACGCCGCTGTCTGCGCCACCTGCAAGCGCTTTAACAAACCGTCCAACCACCCAACAGGTGACAGATCGTGCCCGGCCCACCACGCTGCTGTAGAGGCCCAAGTCCGTAAAACTGATTATGGTAGGCGCTAACTCCCTTACAATTGGACAAGTAAATCTGCAGCGCTCTCGAGGGGCAACCCTTGAGACTCAAAGATTAATGGCCGATTTGGACCTCAGCATTATTCTGATTCAGGAGCAGTATCTCCGGCAAGGCAAGACAGCTGGTATAGATTCTCCAGGGGAGGTACTCGAAGTAGGGAAATCCCCGGGTGCGGGTGTTCTGATCAACACTTCAGTATTCAGCCTCCTCCTTCTCGAGGGGCTCTCGAATGAGTACCAAACCTGCGTATCGATAATCTTCGATGATATCGAGATTGTTTTCGTATCCGTCTACTTTAAATATGGAAATCCCGTCGGACCACACATCCTTAGCCTGACGCGCGCTCTTAACGTTCTGAAGGGGCGTAACATAATTATAGGGGGGGATTTCAACGCGCGCTCCTCTCTGTGGTACGATAATAACGAAAATAGGATGGAAAGATCAGACGCCGTCGAGGACCTCATCTCTGCGCAAGGTCTTTTCATCATCAATGAACCGGGATACCCTTCAACGTTTTCTGGCACCGGAGGGGAGAGCAACATTGACTTAACTCTTTGCTCTGGGTCAATTGTGGCTAAGATGTCTAACTGGATGGTCCACGAATGCGCTCTTGTAAGTGACCATAGGCTCATCACTTTCTCCCTAGGAGTTAAAATTGATGAAATACCTCGCACAAACTGGCACTTTAAAACACAACAAGCGGATTGGGATAAATTTGGTAGGACACTGCGCGATAATTTAAAGGGCTTCTATGCATTGGCTGCTAGTGATCCTGATAAATTGGGGTAAATTTTCAACGCGGCGGTGGTATCAGCTGCAGATTCCTCCTTGGGAAGATCAAACCCAAAGAGGAAAATAAAGACGCCGTGGTGGTCAAATGAGCTGACTTTGTTGAAGGGCGCGTATAAGAGGGCCTATAGGAGCCTTGGAGTTGCCAGACGGGCTACGTGTACCCCTGACAAGGAGGCGTTCTTAATGTCTAAACTGAGAAGCTCCCGTAGTGCCTATCGAATAGGTGTCTGCTTAGCAAAACGAGCTTCCTGGAGAGAATGGGTAAAAGGGGTGGGAAATTCAAATCCTTGGGAAGTTTACAGCGCACTCCAAAAAACGGGCAAAGGATCTGAGCGCTACTTATCCAGCATAACACTGGGCAATAACGATGGGGATGCCGAGAGTTGTGACATTGCCACGACCCTTGAAACACTTCTGGGGAAGCTAGTCCCTCTAGAGACAGTAACAGGGGAAAATGACCACCACAAACAAGTGAGAATTCTCTCAAGGCTTCCTCCTAGGGACCTCCCCCAGACGGTCGAAAGCTTACCACCATTCAGTAAAGCGGAGCTAAATATTATAATTAAGGGTCTCGGTCCGAAGAAAGCCCCGGGTATCGACAAGTTGAATGGTATAATCGTGAAGCATGTTTGGATCTTTGCAAAGGAGGAGCTTTTCCAACTCTTGGACACATGTCTGAGACGCGGAAAGTTTCCCACAGTATGGAAGAGGGGTGTGCTCAGGATAATCCCTAAGGGAAACAATAAGCCGAGAACGGACCCGAAGGCGTACCGCCCCATCACCTTGCTGCCCATCCTCGGTACAATTCTCGAGAAAATCATACGTAAGAGGTTAGACCATTACCTGTCGCCCGGTAGCATCCACCAATTCGGCTTCGTTCCTGTGAAATCCACCGAGCACGCCATTTCGTTTGCGCTCGACTGGGTGAAGGTTTGTAATAAGAAGTATGTGATAGGTCTATTTCTAGATATTGCCGGGGCTTTTGACAACGCATCATGGCCAATGATACTTATCAAACTAAAGAATAGAAACTGTCCACCGGATCTCTTTGAGATCTGTTCGGACTATTTTAGGGACCGATCCATCGTGGTTGCTCACGGGAGCACCACTATTATCAGAGAAGTGGATATGGGCTGTCCCCAAGGCTCAGTTTTGGGTCCGGAATTTTGGAAAATTCTTTATGACGACGGCCTCAGGTTACCCTTGCCTGAGGGTTGTGTATCAGTGGCATATGCGGATGATGAGCATCTTCTTGTGGCGGGCAACAGCAGGAAAGAGGTCAAAAGTAAGGCCGAGGAATGCTTAGAGATGGTTCTGGAATGGGGTAAAAGAAATAAATTAACCTTCGCTCCCCACAAGACAGTGGGTCTCCTTATGAAGGGTTCCCTCAGTCGAAGACGTAACCCTTCTATTAAAATGGGAAACTCCACAATATCCTTTGCGGAAAACACCAGACACTTAGGAGTCATTTTAGATAGATCGTCTTCTTTCCTGGCCCACGTCAAAAGCGCGTCCAGTAGAGCCCAGGCCCTCTTTCATAAGTTGAGAAGACTGTCAACGGCCGAGTGGGGTCTCCGCTCGCCTGCGCCCCGGCTAATCTACCGGGCAGTGTACGTGACCCAAATCTCATACGCTGCTTCGGTGTGGGAGCACCGCCTTGACAATGTTCTCATACTCTTGGCTCTGAAAAGGGGCCAGCGCACTCCTTTACTGGCGCTCTCGGGAGCTTACAGGACTGTAGCATCAAATGCATTATCGGTTCTGGCCGGAATTGATTTAGAAATTAGGGAAGTATTGGCTAAGAAGGCTTTAACAAGAGGGAGAGAGGCTGTCCATCTGGGTGTCCACGTGACCGTGGGTGGTGAGGTCTCCCTGCCAAAGCTTCTTAAGGAGATGCGTGATAGAACTCTGGATGATTGGCAGTCACGTTGGGATAGGGCGACGACGGGAAGATGGACTTATTCTTTCTTCCCCTCAGTTAGAAGCAGAATGGAAGGGGCATTTTTACACCTGGACCACCATACCACCCAACTACTATCGGGGCACGGTGAATTTAGGGGTAGACTTCATAGTCTATCTCTATCCCCTCACCCAAACTGTGCTTGTGGAAATACAAACCAGACCGCCGAGCACATTCTGTGGCACTGTGAGATTTTGATGGATGCGAGAGAGGAAATGCTGGATGGTTTGACTGGAATTACCAGACCAACCTGGAATGCTGATCTGGTCTGCAATAAGGTGAATTTCGAGTGTCTGAGAAGGTTTGTAAGTAGATTGGTGGAGAGATGGCCTGAACTTAGAGTCGCGGAATAGCTTCGTAAAATCATTTATCGTTTCAGGTGCCGGAGGTACTGTCCTCTTGAATCTCTGGTACTTATTTTAAATTTATTTAACTACTGTATATGCTTGGTTTTACATTTTATGTTTCCCTTTGTAAATGTTTATCTTCTACTTGCTATTTTGTTACCTTGTTTCATTCTCTATTTCTGTATTTTGCTCATTTAGATTCCTGTCATTTTTAATATATCTTATACTTTTTTTATTTTAAATTTTAGCTTTAAACTTTTCACTCTGCACTGATGCCTCTACTGTTGTTATAATTTTGTTTTCCATTTTTATTTCCCTATTATGAGTTTTGTTTTTTTTAGGTACAAAAATTTTTCTTTGTGTAGAACTCAAAAACATTTTGAGATATTCAGGCGAACTGAACCCAAAAGCATTTTTATTGTGTACTGTCCACATCCCCTCTTAGGGAGTGGAAAATTAACCCTATCCCTGCAACCCGAAGCAGTCATCTACTTTTGACTTGCCCTAGCCGGATCCCTTGTGTACTTCCCGATGGAGCAAGCTTGGTGGTGACGGCCCTCCCGTCTCCCCGA